>JAVHZZ010000169.1:157500-160000 GCA_036250195.1 Mixophyes australis | reverse complement strand
TGCCAAGCTGCCGGTTTGTACTTGCACGTCGGAAGCCCCCGGGCCGGGGGATCCAGGGTTGCGGTTAGGGTTAGGCAACCCTGGCCGAAGGGTTAGGGTTAGGGTTAGGGTTAGGGTTAGGGAACCCTGGCCGAAGTGGCGAGGGTTAGGGTTAGGGTTAGGGTTTAGGGTTAGGGTTAGGGTTAGGGTTAGGGTTAGGGAACCCTGTCCGAAGTGGTGAGGGTTAGGGTTAGGGTTAGGGTTAGGGTTAGGGAACCCTGGCCGAAGTGGTGAGGGTTAGGGTTAGGGTTAGGGGTTAGGGTTAGGGTTAGGGTTAGGGTTAGGGTTAGGGAACCCTGGCCGAAGTGGTGAGGGTTAGGGTTAGGGGTTAGGGTTAGGGTTAGGG
Source organism: Mixophyes australis (assembly GCA_036250195.1). Classification (NCBI taxonomy): domain Eukaryota; kingdom Metazoa; phylum Chordata; class Amphibia; order Anura; family Limnodynastidae; genus Mixophyes; species Mixophyes australis. The sequence goes on along the minus strand of JAVHZZ010000169.1, from coordinate 159,615 downwards.
TTAGGGTTAGGGTTAGGGAACCCTGGCCGAAGTGGCGAGGGTTAGGGTTAGGGTTAGGGTTAGGGTTTAGGGTTAGGGTTAGGGTTAGGGTTAGGGTTTAGGGTTAGGGAACCCTGGCCGAAGTGGTGAGGGTTAGGGTTAGGGTTAGGGTTAGGGTTAGGGTTAGGGTTAGGGTTAGGGAACCCTGGCCGAAGTGGTGAGGGTTAGGGTTAGGGTTAGGGTTAGGGTTAGGGTTAGGGTTAGGGTTAGGGAACCCTGGCCGAAGTGGCGAGGGTTAGGGTTAGGGTTAGGGTTTAGGGTTAGGGTTAGGGTTAGGGTTAGGGTTAGGGAACCCTGGCCGAAGTGGCGAGGGTTAGGGTTAGGGTTAGGGTTAGGGTTAGGGAAAAGCTGTCGTTTTCCACCCGCTGCCAAGCTGCCGGTTTGTACTTGCACGTCGGAAGCCCCCGGGCCGGGGGATCCAGGGTTGCGGTTAGGGTTAGGCAACCCTGGCCGAAGGGTTAGGGTTAGGGTTAGGGTTAGGGTTAGGGAACCCTGGCCGAAGTGGCGAGGGTTAGGGTTAGGGTTAGGGTTTAGGGTTAGGGTTAGGGTTAGGGTTAGGGTTAGGGAACCCTGTCCGAAGTGGTGAGGGTTAGGGTTAGGGTTAGGGTTAGGGTTAGGGAACCCTGGCCGAAGTGGTGAGGGTTAGGGTTAGGGTTAGGGGTTAGGGTTAGGGTTAGGGTTAGGGTTAGGGTTAGGGAACCCTGGCCGAAGTGGTGAGGGTTAGGGTTAGGGGTTAGGGTTAGGGTTAGGGTTAGGGTTAGGGTTAGGGAACCCTGGCCGAAGTGGCGAGGGTTAGGGTTAGGGTTAGGGTTAGGGTTTAGGGTTAGGGTTAGGGTTAGGGTTAGGGTTTAGGGTTAGGGAACCCTGGCCGAAGTGGTGAGGGTTAGGGTTAGGGTTAGGGTTAGGGTTAGGGTTAGGGTTAGGGTTAGGGAACCCTGGCCGAAGTGGTGAGGGTTAGGGTTAGGGTTAGGGTTAGGGTTAGGGTTAGGGTTAGGGTTAGGGAACCCTGGCCGAAGTGGCGAGGGTTAGGGTTAGGGTTAGGGTTTAGGGTTAGGGTTAGGGTTAGGGTTAGGGTTAGGGAACCCTGGCCGAAGTGGCGAGGGTTAGGGTTAGGGTTAGGGTTAGGGTTAGGGAAAAGCTGTCGTTTTCCACCCGCTGCCAAGCTGCCGGTTTGTACTTGCACGTCGGACTTAGGGTTAGGGTTAGGGTTAGGGTGAGGGTGAGTTGCAGCTGCAGCGGCAGGCTTCTCCCCGAGTCCGCGACGGAGCCAGCCGCGCAGAGGCACCTTCTCCCAGGCACTCGCAGCAGTTTTTCTCACTCCCGGCCAAGTTGTCGGTTTGTACTTCCGCGTCTGGCTGCCCCCCGGGCCGGGGGATCCAGGGCGGAAGGCCCGATGAGGACGGATTCGGCCGCCGTGGCCGACCCCGGGTTCCAGAAGGCCGGCCGCGTTCCGAACCCGGCCCCCCTGACTGGCGCACGGGGCAAACTCAATAAGACACCCTTTGGGATTCTCCGAGCGGGACTCTGAGCGGTGAGCGATTTCTCTCTCTCTCCGGTTGGGCTGGCCGGGGGGGAGTCTTAGGCAATTCAACCCAAATGCCTTGCAGGGGTGAGACCCCAAAGACTTGAAGACCAAGGGGCACAAGCCGGGCAGGCTGGTAGGGAGCGAGCGCCCCCCCGGGGGCCAAGTTTGGGAAAAAGGCCCAGGGACCACCCCGACCACCGGGGAACCCGCCGGGAGGGTCCCCGCAGGCCGGGGGACCTCCGGAACCAGGGGCCCCGGGGGCCAAATTTGGGAAAAAGGCCCAGGGACCTCCCCGACCACCGGGGAACCCGCCGGGAGGGTCCCCGCAGGCCGGGGGACCTCCGGAGCCAGGGGCCCCCGGGGGCCAAACCTGGGAAAAAGGCCCAGGTACCTCCCCGACCACCGGGGAACCCGCCGGGAGGCTCCCCGCCGGCCGGGTGACCTCAGGAGCCAGGGGCCCCCGGGGGCCAAACCTGGGAAAAAGGCCCAGGGACCTCCCCGACCACAGGGGAACCCGCCGGGAGGCTCCCCGCCGGCCGGGGGACCTCCGG
>JAVHZZ010000169.1:100000-102500 GCA_036250195.1 Mixophyes australis | reverse complement strand
GAGGGTTAGGGTTAGGGTTAGGGTTAGGCAGCCCTGGCCGAAGTGGTTAGGGTAAGGGTTAGGGTTAGGGTTAGGGTTAGGGTTAGGGTTAGGGTTAGGGTTAGGCAGCCCTGGCCGAAGTGGTTAGGGTAAGGGTTAGGGTTAGGGTTAGGGTTAATGTTAGGGAAAAGCTGTCGTTTTCCACCCGCTGCCAAGCTGCCGGTTTGTACTTGCACGTCGGAAGCCCCCGGGCCGGGGGATCCAGGGTTGCGGTTAGGGTTAGGCAACCCTGGCCGAAGGGTTAGGGTTAGGGTTAGGGTACCCTGGCCGAAGTGGTGAGGGTTAGGGTTAGGGTTAGGGTTAGGCAGCCCTGGCCGAAGTGGTTAGGGTAAGGGTTAGGGTTAGGGTTAGGGTTAGGGTTAGGGTTAGGGTTAGGGTTAGGCAGCCCTGGCCGAAGTGGTTAGGGTAAGGGTTAGGGTTAGGGTTAGGGTTAATGTTAGGGAAAAGCTGTCGTTTTCCACCCGCTGCCAAGCTGCCGGTTTGTACTTGCACGTCGGAAGCCCCCGGGCCGGGGGATCCAGGGTTGCGGTTAGGGTTAGGCAACCCTGGCCGAAGGGTTAGGGTTAGGGTTAGGGTACCCTGGCCGAAGTGGTGAGGGTTAGGGTTAGGGTTAGGGTTAGGCAGCCCTGGCCGAAGTGGTTAGGGTAAGGGTTAGGGTTAGGGTTAGGGTTAGGGTTAGGGTTAGGGTTAGGGTTAGGCAGCCCTGGCCGAAGTGGTTAGGGTAAGGGTTAGGGTTAGGGTTAGGGTTAATGTTAGGGAAAAGCTGTCGTTTTCCACCCGCTGCCAAGCTGCCGGTTTGTACTTGCACGTCGGAAGCCCCCGGGCCGGGGGATCCAGGGTTGCGGTTAGGGTTAGGCAACCCTGGCCGAAGGGTTAGGGTTAGGGTTAGGGTTAGGGTTAGGGAACCCTGGCCGAAGTGGCGAGGGTTAGGGTTAGGGTTAGGGTTTAGGGTTAGGGTTAGGGTTAGGGTTAGGGTTAGGGAACCCTGTCCGAAGTGGTGAGGGTTAGGGTTAGGGTTAGGGTTAGGGTTAGGGAACCCTGGCCGAAGTGGTGAGGGTTAGGGTTAGGGTTAGGGGTTAGGGTTAGGGTTAGGGTTAGGGTTAGGGTTAGGGAACCCTGGCCGAAGTGGCGAGGGTTAGGGTTAGGGTTAGGGTTAGGGTTTAGGGTTAGGGTTAGGGTTAGGGTTAGGGTTAGGGAACCCTGGCCGAAGTGGTGAGGGTTAGGGTTAGGGTTAGGGGTTAGGGTTAGGGTTAGGGTTAGGGTTAGGGTTAGGGAACCCTGGCCGAAGTGGCGAGGGTTAGGGTTAGGGTTAGGGTTAGGGTTAGGGTTAGGGTTAGGGTTAGGGAACCCTGGCCGAAGTGGTGAGGGTTAGGGTTAGGGTTAGGGTTAGGGTTAGGGTTAGGGTTAGGGTTAGGGTTAGGGAACCCTGGCCGAAGTGGTGAGGGTTAGGGTTAGGGTTAGGGTTTAGGGTTAGGGTTAGGGTTAGGGTTAGGGAACCCTGGCCGAAGTGGCGAGGGTTAGGGTTAGGGTTAGGGTTAGGGTTAGGGAAAAGCTGTCGTTTTCCACCCGCTGCCAAGCTGCCGGTTTGTACTTGCACGTCGGACTTAGGGTTAGGGTTAGGGTTAGGGTGAGGGTGAGTTGCAGCTGCAGCGGCAGGCTTCTCCCCGAGTCCGCGACGGAGCCAGCCGCGCAGAGGCACCTTCTCCCAGGCACTCGCAGCAGTTTTTCTCACTCCCGGCCAAGTTGTCGGTTTGTACTTCCGCGTCTGGCTGCCCCCCGGGCCGGGGGATCCAGGGCGGAAGGCCCGATGAGGACGGATTCGGCCGCCGTGGCCGACCCCGGGTTCCAGAAGGCCGGCCGCGTTCCGAACCCGGCCCCCCTGACTGGCGCACGGGGCAAACTCAATAAGACACCCTTTGGGATTCTCCGAGCGGGACTCTGAGCGGTGAGCGATTTCTCTCTCTCTCCGGTTGGGCTGGCCGGGGGGGAGTCTTAGGCAATTCAACCCAAATGCCTTGCAGGGGTGAGACCCCAAAGACTTGAAGACCAAGGGGCACAAGCCGGGCAGGCTGGTAGGGAGCGAGCGCCCCCCCGGGGGCCAAGTTTGGGAAAAAGGCCCAGGGACCACCCCGACCACCGGGGAACCCGCCGGGAGGGTCCCCGCAGGCCGGGGGACCTCCGGAGCCAGGGGCCCCCGGGGGCCAAACCTGGGAAAAAGGCCCAGGGACCTCCCCGACCACCGGGGAACCCGCCGGGAGGGTCCCCCGCCGGCCGGGGGACCTCCGGAGCCAGGGGCCCCCGGGGGCCAAACCTGGGAAAAAGGCCCAGGTACCTCCCCGACCACCGGGGAACCCGCCGGGAGGGTCCCCGCCGGCCGGGGGACCTCCGGAGCCAGGGGCCCCCGGGGGCCAAACCTGGGAAAAAGGCCCAGGGACCTCCCCGACCACCGGGGAACCCGCCG
>JAVHZZ010000169.1:87500-90000 GCA_036250195.1 Mixophyes australis | reverse complement strand
GTTAGGGTTAGGGTTAGGGTTAGGCAGCCCTGGCCGAAGTGGTTAGGGTAAGGGTTAGGGTTAGGGTTAGGGTTAGGGTTAGGGTTAGGGTTAGGGTTAGGCAGCCCTGGCCGAAGTGGTTAGGGTAAGGGTTAGGGTTAGGGTTAGGGTTAATGTTAGGGAAAAGCTGTCGTTTTCCACCCGCTGCCAAGCTGCCGGTTTGTACTTGCACGTCGGAAGCCCCCGGGCCGGGGGATCCAGGGTTGCGGTTAGGGTTAGGCAACCCTGGCCGAAGGGTTAGGGTTAGGGTTAGGGTTAGGGTTAGGGAACCCTGGCCGAAGTGGCGAGGGTTAGGGTTAGGGTTAGGGTTTAGGGTTAGGGTTAGGGTTAGGGTTAGGGTTAGGGAACCCTGTCCGAAGTGGTGAGGGTTAGGGTTAGGGTTAGGGTTAGGGTTAGGGAACCCTGGCCGAAGTGGTGAGGGTTAGGGTTAGGGTTAGGGGTTAGGGTTAGGGTTAGGGTTAGGGTTAGGGTTAGGGAACCCTGGCCGAAGTGGCGAGGGTTAGGGTTAGGGTTAGGGTTAGGGTTTAGGGTTAGGGTTAGGGTTAGGGTTAGGGTTAGGGAACCCTGGCCGAAGTGGTGAGGGTTAGGGTTAGGGTTAGGGGTTAGGGTTAGGGTTAGGGTTAGGGTTAGGGTTAGGGAACCCTGGCCGAAGTGGCGAGGGTTAGGGTTAGGGTTAGGGTTAGGGTTAGGGTTAGGGTTAGGGTTAGGGAACCCTGGCCGAAGTGGTGAGGGTTAGGGTTAGGGTTAGGGTTAGGGTTAGGGTTAGGGTTAGGGTTAGGGTTAGGGAACCCTGGCCGAAGTGGTGAGGGTTAGGGTTAGGGTTAGGGTTTAGGGTTAGGGTTAGGGTTAGGGTTAGGGAACCCTGGCCGAAGTGGCGAGGGTTAGGGTTAGGGTTAGGGTTAGGGTTAGGGAAAAGCTGTCGTTTTCCACCCGCTGCCAAGCTGCCGGTTTGTACTTGCACGTCGGACTTAGGGTTAGGGTTAGGGTTAGGGTGAGGGTGAGTTGCAGCTGCAGCGGCAGGCTTCTCCCCGAGTCCGCGACGGAGCCAGCCGCGCAGAGGCACCTTCTCCCAGGCACTCGCAGCAGTTTTTCTCACTCCCGGCCAAGTTGTCGGTTTGTACTTCCGCGTCTGGCTGCCCCCCGGGCCGGGGGATCCAGGGCGGAAGGCCCGATGAGGACGGATTCGGCCGCCGTGGCCGACCCCGGGTTCCAGAAGGCCGGCCGCGTTCCGAACCCGGCCCCCCTGACTGGCGCACGGGGCAAACTCAATAAGACACCCTTTGGGATTCTCCGAGCGGGACTCTGAGCGGTGAGCGATTTCTCTCTCTCTCCGGTTGGGCTGGCCGGGGGGGAGTCTTAGGCAATTCAACCCAAATGCCTTGCAGGGGTGAGACCCCAAAGACTTGAAGACCAAGGGGCACAAGCCGGGCAGGCTGGTAGGGAGCGAGCGCCCCCCCGGGGGCCAAGTTTGGGAAAAAGGCCCAGGGACCACCCCGACCACCGGGGAACCCGCCGGGAGGGTCCCCGCAGGCCGGGGGACCTCCGGAACCAGGGGCCCCGGGGGCCAAATTTGGGAAAAAGGCCCAGGGACCTCCCCGACCACCGGGGAACCCGCCGGGAGGGTCCCCGCAGGCCGGGGGACCTCCGGAGCCAGGGGCCCCCGGGGGCCAAACCTGGGAAAAAGGCCCAGGTACCTCCCCGACCACCGGGGAACCCGCCGGGAGGCTCCCCGCCGGCCGGGTGACCTCAGGAGCCAGGGGCCCCCGGGGGCCAAACCTGGGAAAAAGGCCCAGGGACCTCCCCGACCACAGGGGAACCCGCCGGGAGGCTCCCCGCCGGCCGGGGGACCTCCGGAGCCAGGGGCCCCCGGGGGCCAAACCTGGGAAAAAGGCCCAGGGACCTCCCCGACCACCGGGGAACCCGCCGGGAGGCTCCCCGCCGGCCGGGGGACCTCCGGAGCCAGGGGCCCCCGGGGGCCAAACCTGGGAAAAAGGCCCAGGGACCTCCCCGACCACCGGGGAACCCGCCGGGAGGCTCCCCGCCGGCCGGGGGACCTCCGGAGCCAGGGGCCCCCGGGGGCCAAACCTGGGAAAAAGGCCCAGGGACCTCCCCGACCACCGGGGAACCCGCCGGGAGGCTCCCCGCCGGCCGGGGGACCTCCGGAGCCAGGGGCCCCCGGGGGCCAAACCTGGGAAAAAGGCCCAGGGACCTCCCCGACCACCGGGGAGCCGTCGGTTTTCCCCCGCACCCCCTCGCGGCTGCCGCGTGGTAGGCCACCCCCCGGGCCGGGGGATCCAGGGCGGAAGGCCCGATGAGGACGGATTCGACCGCCGGGGCCGACCCCGGGTTCCAGAGGGCCGGCCGCGTCATGAACCTGGCCCCCCGGACTGGCGCGCGGGGCAAACGCAATAAGACGCGCTTTGGGATTCTCCGAGCGGGACTCTGAGCGGCGAGCGATTTC
>JAVHZZ010000169.1:45000-55000 GCA_036250195.1 Mixophyes australis | reverse complement strand
GGACCCCGGCGCAAGCACTTCTGTTCAATCCGCGGGAGGGGGGGGGGGGGGGGGTGCAGTCCCCCCGCTGGCTTAATACTCCCTGGGCTTAATAGTCGGGGGCCGGCGTGGACCACCCCTGGGCTTAATAGTCGGGGTTACTTCCGCGTCGGAAGCCCCCGGGCCGGGGGATCCAGGGTTGCGGTTAGGGTTAGGCAACCCTGGCCGAAGGGTTAGGGTTAGGGTTAGGGTACCCTGGCCGAAGTGGTGAGGGTTAGGGTTAGGGTTAGGGTTAGGCAGCCCTGGCCGAAGTGGTTAGGGTAAGGGTTAGGGTTAGGGTTAGGGTTAGGGTTAGGGTTAGGGTTAGGGTTAGGCAGCCCTGGCCGAAGTGGTTAGGGTAAGGGTTAGGGTTAGGGTTAGGGTTAATGTTAGGGAAAAGCTGTCGTTTTCCACCCGCTGCCAAGCTGCCGGTTTGTACTTGCACGTCGGAAGCCCCCGGGCCGGGGGATCCAGGGTTGCGGTTAGGGTTAGGCAACCCTGGCCGAAGGGTTAGGGTTAGGGTTAGGGTACCCTGGCCGAAGTGGTGAGGGTTAGGGTTAGGGTTAGGGTTAGGCAGCCCTGGCCGAAGTGGTTAGGGTAAGGGTTAGGGTTAGGGTTAGGGTTAGGGTTAGGGTTAGGGTTAGGGTTAGGCAGCCCTGGCCGAAGTGGTTAGGGTAAGGGTTAGGGTTAGGGTTAGGGTTAATGTTAGGGAAAAGCTGTCGTTTTCCACCCGCTGCCAAGCTGCCGGTTTGTACTTGCACGTCGGAAGCCCCCGGGCCGGGGGATCCAGGGTTGCGGTTAGGGTTAGGCAACCCTGGCCGAAGGGTTAGGGTTAGGGTTAGGGTACCCTGGCCGAAGTGGTGAGGGTTAGGGTTAGGGTTAGGGTTAGGCAGCCCTGGCCGAAGTGGTTAGGGTAAGGGTTAGGGTTAGGGTTAGGGTTAGGGTTAGGGTTAGGGTTAGGGTTAGGCAGCCCTGGCCGAAGTGGTTAGGGTAAGGGTTAGGGTTAGGGTTAGGGTTAATGTTAGGGAAAAGCTGTCGTTTTCCACCCGCTGCCAAGCTGCCGGTTTGTACTTGCACGTCGGAAGCCCCCGGGCCGGGGGATCCAGGGTTGCGGTTAGGGTTAGGCAACCCTGGCCGAAGGGTTAGGGTTAGGGTTAGGGTACCCTGGCCGAAGTGGTGAGGGTTAGGGTTAGGGTTAGGGTTAGGGTTAGGCAGCCCTGGCCGAAGTGGTGAGGGTTAGGGTTAGGGTTAGGGGTTAGGGTTAGGGTTAGGGTTAGGGTTAGGGAACCCTGGCCGAAGTGGCGAGGGTTAGGGTTAGGGTTAGGGTTAGGGTTTAGGGTTAGGGTTAGGGTTAGGGTTAGGGTTTAGGGTTAGGGAACCCTGGCCGAAGTGGTGAGGGTTAGGGTTAGGGTTAGGGTTAGGGTTAGGGTTAGGGTTAGGGTTAGGGAACCCTGGCCGAAGTGGTGAGGGTTAGGGTTAGGGTTAGGGGTTAGGGTTAGGGTTAGGGTTAGGGTTAGGGTTAGGGTTAGGGTTAGGGAACCCTGGCCGAAGTGGCGAGGGTTAGGGTTAGGGTTAGGGTTTAGGGTTAGGGTTAGGGTTAGGGTTAGGGTTAGGGAACCCTGTCCGAAGTGGTGAGGGTTAGGGTTAGGGTTAGGGTTAGGGTTAGGGAAAAGCTGTCGTTTTCCACCCGCTGCCAAGCTGCCGGTTTGTACTTGCACGTCGGACTTAGGGTTAGGGTTAGGGTTAGGGTGAGGGTGAGTTGCAGCTGCAGCGGCAGGCTTCTCCCCGAGTCCGCGACGGAGCCAGCCGCGCAGAGGCACCTTCTCCCAGGCACTCGCAGCAGTTTTTCTCACTCCCGGCCAAGTTGTCGGTTTGTACTTCCGCGTCTGGCTGCCCCCCGGGCCGGGGGATCCAGGGCGGAAGGCCCGATGAGGACGGATTCGGCCGCCGTGGCCGACCCCGGGTTCCAGAAGGCCGGCCGCGTTCCGAACCCGGCCCCCCTGACTGGCGCACGGGGCAAACTCAATAAGACACCCTTTGGGATTCTCCGAGCGGGACTCTGAGCGGTGAGCGATTTCTCTCTCTCTCCGGTTGGGCTGGCCGGGGGGGAGTCTTAGGCAATTCAACCCAAATGCCTTGCAGGGGTGAGACCCCAAAGACTTGAAGACCAAGGGGCACAAGCCGGGCAGGCTGGTAGGGAGCGAGCGCCCCCCCGGGGGCCAAGTTTGGGAAAAAGGCCCAGGGACCACCCCGACCACCGGGGAACCCGCCGGGAGGGTCCCCGCAGGCCGGGGGACCTCCGGAACCAGGGGCCCCGGGGGCCAAATTTGGGAAAAAGGCCCAGGGACCTCCCCGACCACCGGGGAACCCGCCGGGAGGGTCCCCGCAGGCCGGGGGACCTCCGGAGCCAGGGGCCCCCGGGGGCCAAACCTGGGAAAAAGGCCCAGGTACCTCCCCGACCACCGGGGAACCCGCCGGGAGGCTCCCCGCCGGCCGGGTGACCTCAGGAGCCAGGGGCCCCCGGGGGCCAAACCTGGGAAAAAGGCCCAGGGACCTCCCCGACCACAGGGGAACCCGCCGGGAGGCTCCCCGCCGGCCGGGGGACCTCCGGAGCCAGGGGCCCCCGGGGGCCAAACCTGGGAAAAAGGCCCAGGGACCTCCCCGACCACCGGGGAACCCGCCGGGAGGCTCCCCGCCGGCCGGGGGACCTCCGGAGCCAGGGGCCCCCGGGGGCCAAACCTGGGAAAAAGGCCCAGGGACCTCCCCGACCACCGGGGAACCCGCCGGGAGGCTCCCCGCCGGCCGGGGGACCTCCGGAGCCAGGGGCCCCCGGGGGCCAAACCTGGGAAAAAGGCCCAGGGACCTCCCCGACCACCGGGGAACCCGCCGGGAGGCTCCCCGCCGGCCGGGGGACCTCCGGAGCCAGGGGCCCCCGGGGGCCAAACCTGGGAAAAAGGCCCAGGGACCTCCCCGACCACCGGGGAGCCGTCGGTTTTCCCCCGCACCCCCTCGCGGCTGCCGCGTGGTAGGCCACCCCCCGGGCCGGGGGATCCAGGGCGGAAGGCCCGATGAGGACGGATTCGACCGCCGGGGCCGACCCCGGGTTCCAGAGGGCCGGCCGCGTCATGAACCTGGCCCCCCGGACTGGCGCGCGGGGCAAACGCAATAAGACGCGCTTTGGGATTCTCCGAGCGGGACTCTGAGCGGCGAGCGATTTCTCTCCCTCGGGAGGATTTCTCTCGGCCCGCGTCGACGTCCCCCGCGAGTCGACCCTTTCCGATCGACCAGGCACCCCGCTTCCCGGCGGGGAGGGACGGTCGCCAGGCGGGGCCCCGGGGGGTCCCGCCGCTGGCGCGACCGCCACCCTCCCGTCCGCCCCGGAAGCGGCCCGGCCCCACCCGTAAGGGCGGCCGCTCGAGGCGCGTCCCCCTCCCCGGCGCCGGGGAGAGGCCGGACGCCGCTCCCCGCGGCAGAGTCTGCCCGGACCCGCCCCGACCCCCAGGCGCCCGAAACGGCCGGAGCCCGGGCTGGGGATGGGCGGGCGCCCTCGGCACCGCGAGGCGCGCCCGACCCCGCCACCCCCCCCCCCCCCGGGTCCACCCCGGCGGAGCGCACTAGTTCCCCCCTCTGACCCGTCGTCACCCACCGCTGCCGCCCGGCAGCCGCCCACGCCAGCGCGGGCCCGGCCTGCCCCCCGCCCGGCCCTCGGAGCCTCCCTGAGGCGACCCGGGGTTGAGCCAGGCGGCGGGAGCGGGCCGGGGGGAGGGTGGGGTGAAGCGGATGGTCCAGCCCCCCGCGAGAGGCCGGTGGCGACAGCCCCGGCTCACCTCCCTGGGGTCGGTCCGCCGCTCGCCTGCCCCCCCCCTCCCCAGAGGCTTACCCCCTCAGCTCCCCCCCCCCCCATTCCTGGAGGGAAAGCTACCTGGTTGATCCTGCCAGTAGCATATGCTTGTCTCAAAGATTAAGCCATGCACGTGTAAGTACACACGGCCGGTACAGTGAAACTGCGAATGGCTCATTAAATCAGTTATGGTTCCTTTGATCGCTCCACCCGTTACTTGGATAACTGTGGTAATTCTAGAGCTAATACATGCCGACGAGCGCTGACCCCCCGGGATGCGTGCATTTATCAGACCAAGACCAATCCGGGGCGCCCCGGCGGTGTTCCGGGCCTCGGCCCGGGCCCGCCGGCCCCCGGCCGCTTTGGCGACTCTAGATAACCTCGGGCCGATCGCACGTCCCCGTGACGGCGACGATACATTCGGATGTCTGCCCTATCAACTTTCGATGGTACTTTCCGCGCCTACCATGGTGACCACGGGTAACGGGGAATCAGGGTTCGATTCCGGAGAGGGAGCCTGAGAAACGGCTACCACATCCAAGGAAGGCAGCAGGCGCGCAAATTACCCACTCCCGACTCGGGGAGGTAGTGACGAAAAATAACAATACAGGACTCTTTCGAGGCCCTGTAATTGGAATGAGTACACTTTAAATCCTTTAACGAGGACCCATTGGAGGGCAAGTCTGGTGCCAGCAGCCGTGGAGGAAAGTTGTGTGTGCAAGCAGCTCGTGTATCAGATTTGCTCTGTGGTGCATCCCAGCCAAGGATGGAGGATCCTGGGGGAGGTGAGCAGGAAACTCCCCAGGCTTTTGGGCCTAAAACGCCAGACATGGAAAATGTCGATACAACTGAGCCTAGTTCCAGCTTGGCAGCGGGTTTTTGTGGAGAGACTCCCACAGAGACTATACATATTTCTACCCTGGATATAGAAGGTGAAACGCCTGCAATATCCCATATGAAATTTAATATGGGCGAACAGGAGAAGATAGAGGGAGAAACGGATCCCAAGCCCGGTCTAAGCAATCCTGCTAAGCCTGTAATATCCCATACGGAGTCTAATATGGGTGTGCAGGGGAAGGTAACCTGTGACCAGGGCCCAGTGAAGCAACTGGGCTCAGGGGCAAAACTGACAGGGAAACGGAGCATGCAACCCTGTGTAAACTTGGAGGCCTTGCAGCCGATATTATTGCAGAAGGCCGTCAGGACAAACTCCGATGCGGGGCCCAGGCCGGAATCGGGAGAGGCCGCGGTGAGCCAGGCACTGAGCGATGCATGCCAGCCTGAACGGAGGGGAGTCGGTTCGGATAGACCGATAGATCCGGCATCCGTGAGCCTACCTGAGTCCGAGGATAGCGAAGCGGAGGAAGCGGATATCGAGGCCCAGATCGGGGAACTAAAAACGGAGATGGAAAGTCTGGAGAGACTCATCGCACAAAAAAAGAAAAAGCGCAACCGTGCTTTTAGCCGTGACAGGGCAGTCTTCTCAGCGGAGATAGAGGACTTATCAGAGGCCTTAAAAGAAAAAGAAAAACTGCTGTTTAAACTGCAGGAGATCGTGTGCGCAATGAACCTGGAGGACTCAGGGATACTACCCCCTAATGAGGTAGCTGGGACCCAGGGAGTAAGTGACAATGGCGGTCTCTACGGTGAAATCCGTTCTATGGAGGGGGAGCAGGGGTCCGTGAAGGGCCGGGGAGTAGTGGAAGGCGGACCTGAAGGGTGTGCGGTGCAAGTTCCCGAGGAGGGGAAGGTAGTGCACTCCCGGCCGTTCGCGGCTTTTTCGGGTGAGGCCGGAAGCGAGAACCTGTATGCCCCGAGGCCGGTAAGCTCAGAAGCTCCTCCAAGTATTGTCAGTGACTGTTCAAATATCATAATGAATAACAATGTGGTAGATGTGAATAAGAAGTCTGACTCAATGACCGGGATGGATGCCTGTGACACAGCGGCGGCGCGTTCTGAAGCGCTGCCGGACTGTCGGCAAAATCCTGAAGTCCGTGTCAGTATGTCTAAAACGGAATGTACTGTGGTGGTAGAGGATGTGAGAGATCCTCAAGAGGAATGTAATGTGGTGATGACATGTGTAAATACTGATAACGCGGTGTCGGCTGGGGATGTGCCTGATGTAGGTGCCAGAGGGGTTGCTTGTGACACAGCGGCAGCACTGTCCTCTGTGGTGCGGCTGAGCTGTCAGCATATTCCTGTGGCCCAAACCAGCACACCCGAGGCTAGTAATGTGGATACTGTGAGGGGAAAAAGTGCGGTGGATCCTCAGGCTGCTAAGAGCGGTAATATGGATGGGGCAGTCGGGAGGTCCACAAATAAGCCTGAACATGTACGGAACCCAGGGGTCTCGGCTGGGACATCTGGGGGAGCAGGGGGGAGACCTAGTACAGTCCAAAGCAGACTTATCGAAACAATATATGGTCCACTGAGTATGCCAGATAGGGCTAGACAAGCGATGGAACTAATAGAAAAAGCATCCAAAACAATGCCGGGTATAATGGGAGAGGGCGTACAACCATTATCCAGTCCCAGGGAGGTGGGGTCTGGGCCCCGGCAAGCGGTAAGGGGAATTAACGTGGGTGGTAACAATGGTCAGACGTCAGAAATGGGTCAAGGGTTGGACTCGGGTCCCTTACCGGGGGTGAGATCATATGCAGGGGCTGTAGCGGGCCCAAGGGTTACGGGTAACGGGGCAAACGGTCCGACCAGGTCACAGGGGCCAATACCAACGTCAGCTCAGCCTTTCAAGCGTCGGAATGTAGTACAGCTGAAATTTGTAGGGAAGGAGCCCCCCAATAGATCAGAGTTCTTAAAGGTTTTTTTTGATTCCTTTGGCTTCGTCCCTGCGGATCTCTTTGCCTGCATTCACCCTGTAAATACGACGGAATACGATCTAAGCTTTGTGTCGTACCAGGGGCTGCAAGCCTTCTGGAACAAGTGGGGTGGATGCAGGTCGAGAGATCCATGGACGAACTTTAGAGCCATAGCGATAACCCGTCAGGAAAAAGTAAGAATTACCATTCTGGTGAGAAATGAATCCATCCCTCCGGCGGACCTTGCATTCTGGGTGGGCCGGTATGCAAAAATGACATCTCCCCTGACCAAGGTACCGGATCCTAGCCACGGTGTCTGGGGTGGCGGATGGTCCACCACAGTAGACCTTAGGAGCACGGAGGCTGGCCTGGTGCACCTACCCTCGGCGGCCTTCATCGGCCGCGACAGGATACAGTGCTTTTACCCAGGTCAGCCGAGGATGTGTCACAAGTGTGGGGACTTCCGCCACCTCAGCGCAAATTGCCCTCAGCAGAAGTGTGGGCACTGTGGTGACACGGGGCATGAAACGAGATCATGCAGCAAAATCAGATGTAATTTGTGCGGAGTGGTAGGCCACCCCTTTAGCAGATGCCCCCATGCGGCCCACAATGCCGGATACACAGATGAGGAGTTGGTAGGTGCAGTAGTGGTAGCAGAGAGTGGGGAACATAGGGATGTAGAGAGAGAACCTACGGTGGACCCTACCCCTCCACGGCCCCCCTCCCCTCCCCCCTCCCCCCCCGCAGCCGTAGAAGCAGTTAAGAGCACTGTAGTTGAATCTGATGTGTGGTCAAGGCCCAAAAAAAGCAGGGGTAAGAAAAAGCATACAGTCAAAGATGATATAATACTATCCAATAGGTTTCAATTTTCTAGCAGTGAAGAGAGCATGGAGGAAGGTGAGATTACAAGGGATGCAGGGGGGAACTTGGCCCAGGTGGTAAGGCGGAAGCAGAAGTTAAGGAGATCAAGAGATATACCTTTAGGTGAGGTCGCGAAGGTCAGGAAAACATCTGAGAGTACCAAAAAAACAGCCCGGTCCTTCCTGAAGGACGAAGTGATAGCTCATTTGGGGGCCCCCTTGGGGGAAGATCTGGTACAGGCCCACCCCGCAAATAGTCTTGAAAAGGCAGATCCTCCTGACAAAGGTCGGGTGTCCTTAGTGGGGGAGAAACAATCCGGGGGAGGGAATATAGCCCCTGGCCCTCAGGACCGGAACCCTCCTTTCTGTCCTGCTGTTTCCGCAAGTACTGATAACTCCTCGGGTCCTCAGAGAGGGCTTGCTGACTCATCTGGTGTTCAGGGTGGCCGGGAGGGGGGAGGGCTGCAGGGGGTAGGCGATCCCGGTGGGTCCGTAAGGGGGCCAGCAAATTTGGGCGCTATCCCTCTAGAGATAGAAGGGGAGGTAGTCCCGGTAGAGGGTGACTCTCCACAAGCGGGATTGAGTTACAAAAGGTTTGGTTCCTCCGATGAAGACTCAGTGAGGAAAATAAAGAAGAAGTGAGTTGTTACTACTATCTATAACTCAGAAGGATGGCTTCCCAGCCCATTAGATTCGCCACCATTAATGTGGCATCTATCCTTTCCGAGCGTGCTCGTTATATGGCCTTTGATTTTTTCAACACAGTTGAGGTTGACTTTTTATTTTTGCAGGAGACCAGACTGGGTCAGCTTGCTGACCTGCATAAGGCAAAAAGAGAGTGGAGGCGGGGGCCCTCCTACTGGTCTCTTGCGGCCGAGCCGTACGGTGGGTTGGCGGTGCTTTTTACCGGCATGATAACCATCCAGCGAGTTATTGAGCTTGAGGTAGGTAGGTGCATGATATTAGATGTCAATCTGAGGGGGCACGACCTGAGGCTGATTAACATTTATGGGCCTCAAACAAAGTGGGATAGGAAGTGCCTCTTCAGGGCGATAAAGCCATACCTTTTTTCGGCCCGACAGATAGTCTTTGGCGGTGATTTCAACACCATCACTAGGACAAAAGACAGGGGAGGTTCAAAGACCACGTTGGGCTATGACTCCATTTTTTTAAATAGTATGGTTAGACAGGCTGGTCTGGTGGATGTTCACGTTCGCCATTCTCCAGACCACACGGGTTTCACTTACTTTAGAGGCAGTTGTAGGTCTAGGATAGATAGGGTTTTTGTTAAGGAAAGCTCGAAAACCTCGGCTCCTGAGCTGAGGCCGGTAGAGTTTTCCGATCACGTTTACCTATCTATGTCCTTGAATGCTTCGGAGTCCCTTCGGAAGGGTAGGGGTCTGTGGCGCCTGAACTCTAGGCTCCTAGAAGAGGAGGTGATAAGACAGTCTTTCAGGGACTTTTTTGAAACCCAGGAAACGCTTTTGGAGGCGGGTTGGGGTAGGTCTGAATGGTGGGAGATACTGAAGAAGAGGACCCGGAACTTTTTTCAGGGCCTCGTAGCCAGGAGCAATTGTTTAAAAGAGAACACCTACGTGGCACTGAGGAGAAAACTTGGATTCCTGATCTCTGGACAGGGAGACAGTGGGGAGATCTCCCGGGTGAAGGCTCGGATGAGGGAGATACAGTATGACCGGTATGCTTCCTTGATTCTGGAGAGGGATTATGGGAAGTACCATTCGCCCGACCCCTTTCAGAGTTGTAGGAACTCGGTAGATGCTAAGGAGGTGAGAGGCTTGCGCGACGCCGGGGGTGTCCTGAGGGAGGAGAAGGAGGGCATTCTCGGTGTTGTGCGGTCTTTCTACTCCGATCTCTTGTCCGAGAAGCCACTTGACAGGGAAAGGAGGGACCAGTTTTTAAGGGAAACCCCTGGCCTTGAGGATTTTAGCGGCTCGCTTGAGTCTTTGGGGGATGAGATAACGGTGGACGAAGTCAGGATGGCAATTGATGGGCTATCTGCCAAGAAAGCCCCAGGCCCGGATGGTCTAACCTCCGAATTTTATAAGACTTTTGGGGACATCCTGGCTCCGCGCCTTGTGGAGGTCTTTAATGAGAGCCTGGGCAGAGGTTTACTACCTCCCTCCATGAGGGTCTCTGCCCTTATCTTGTTGTCCAAGGGGAAGGATCAGTCGTGTGTTGAGAACTGGCGCCCCATAGCTCTTCTCAACACCGACAGAAAGATTCTGGCGAAGGTGCTGTTCTGTAGAGTGATGCAGGTTTCCGGTCGGTTGCTCTCTCCCTTTCAGCATTGTACTGTGAAGGGTCGCAACACTTTCAGTGCTGTCCTGGCGGTGCGGGAGGCTTTCGAGCGGTGCCGTGCTGGGGAAGAGGGAAGGTACCTTTTGGCATTAGATCAGTCGAAGGCTTTTGACAGGGTAAATCACGAGTACCTTTGGGCTCTGCTT
>JAVHZZ010000169.1:20000-22500 GCA_036250195.1 Mixophyes australis | reverse complement strand
AGTGGCGAGGGTTAGGGTTAGGGTTAGGGTTTAGGGTTAGGGTTAGGGTTAGGGTTAGGGTTAGGGAACCCTGTCCGAAGTGGTGAGGGTTAGGGTTAGGGTTAGGGTTAGGGTTAGGGTTAGGGTTAGGGTTAGGGAACCCTGGCCGAAGTGGTGAGGGTTAGGGTTAGGGTTAGGGGTTAGGGTTAGGGTTAGGGTTAGGGTTAGGGTTAGGGTTAGGGTTAGGGAACCCTGGCCGAAGTGGCGAGGGTTAGGGTTAGGGTTAGGGTTAGGGTTTAGGGTTAGGGTTAGGGTTAGGGTTAGGGTTAGGGAACCCTGGCCGAAGTGGTGAGGGTTAGGGTTAGGGTTAGGGTTTAGGGTTAGGGTTAGGGTTAGGGTTAGGGAACCCTGGCCGAAGTGGCGAGGGTTAGGGTTAGGGTTAGGGTTAGGGTTAGGGAAAAGCTGTCGTTTTCCACCCGCTGCCAAGCTGCCGGTTTGTACTTGCACGTCGGACTTAGGGTTAGGGTTAGGGTTAGGGTGAGGGTGAGTTGCAGCTGCAGCGGCAGGCTTCTCCCCGAGTCCGCGACGGAGCCAGCCGCGCAGAGGCACCTTCTCCCAGGCACTCGCAGCAGTTTTTCTCACTCCCGGCCAAGTTGTCGGTTTGTACTTCCGCGTCTGGCTGCCCCCCGGGCCGGGGGATCCAGGGCGGAAGGCCCGATGAGGACGGATTCGGCCGCCGTGGCCGACCCCGGGTTCCAGAAGGCCGGCCGCGTTCCGAACCCGGCCCCCCTGACTGGCGCACGGGGCAAACTCAATAAGACACCCTTTGGGATTCTCCGAGCGGGACTCTGAGCGGTGAGCGATTTCTCTCTCTCTCCGGTTGGGCTGGCCGGGGGGGAGTCTTAGGCAATTCAACCCAAATGCCTTGCAGGGGTGAGACCCCAAAGACTTGAAGACCAAGGGGCACAAGCCGGGCAGGCTGGTAGGGAGCGAGCGCCCCCCCCGGGGGCCAAGTTTGGGAAAAAGGCCCAGGGACCACCCCGACCACCGGGGAACCCGCCGGGAGGGTCCCCGCAGGCCGGGGGACCTCCGGAGCCAGGGGCCCCCGGGGGCCAAACCTGGGAAAAAGGCCCAGGGACCTCCCCGACCACCGGGGAACCCGCCGGGAGGGTCCCCGCCGGCCGGGGGACCTCCGGAGCCAGGGGCCCCCGGGGGCCAAACCTGGGAAAAAGGCCCAGGTACCTCCCCGACCACCGGGGAACCCGCCGGGAGGGTCCCCGCCGGCCGGGGGACCTCCGGAGCCAGGGGCCCCCGGGGGCCAAACCTGGGAAAAAGGCCCAGGGACCTCCCCGACCACCGGGGAACCCGCCGGGAGGGTCCCCGCCGGCCGGGGGACCTCCGGAGCCAGGGGCCCCCGGGGGCCAAACCTGGGAAAAAGGCCCAGGGACCTCCCCGACCACCGGGGAACCCGCCGGGAGGCTCCCCGCCGGCCGGGGGACCTCCGGAGCCAGGGGCCCCCGGGGGCCAAACCTGGGAAAAAGGCCCAGGGACCTCCCCGACCACCGGGGAACCCGCCGGGAGGGTCCCCGCCGGCCGGGGGACCTCCGGAGCCAGGGGCCCCCGGGGGCCAAACCTGGGAAAAAGGCCCAGGGACCTCCCCGACCACCGGGGAACCCGCCGGGAGGGTCCCCGCCGGCCGGGGGACCTCCGGAGCCAGGGGCCCCCGGGGGCCAAACCTGGGAAAAAGGCCCAGGGACCTCCCCGACCACCGGGGAACCCGCCGGGAGGGTCCCCGCCGGCCGGGGGACCTCCGGAGCCAGGGGCCCCCGGGGGCCAAACCTGGGAAAAAGGCCCAGGGACCTCCCCGACCACCGGGGAACCCGCCGGGAGGCTCCCCGCCGGCCGGGGGACCTCCGGAGCCAGGGGCCCCCGGGGGCCAAACCTGGGAAAAAGGCCCAGGGACCTCCCCGACCACCGGGGAACCCGCCGGGAGGGTCCCCGCCGGCCGGGGGACCTCCGGAGCCAGGGGCCCCCGGGGGCCAAACCTGGGAAAAAGGCCCAGGGACCTCCCCGACCACCGGGGAGCCGTCGGTTTTCGCTCGCACCCCCTCGCGGCTGCCGCGTGGTAGGCCACCCCCCGGGCCGGGGGATCCAGGGCGGAAGGCCCGATGAGGACGGATTCGACCGCCGGGGCCGACCCCGGGTTCCAGAGGGCCGGCCGCGTCATGAACCCGGCCCCCCGGACTGGCGCGCGGGGCAAACGCAATAAGACGCGCTTTGGGATTCTCCGAGCGGGACTCTGAGCGGCGAGCGATTTCTCTCCCTCGGGAGGATTTCTCTCGGCCCGCGTCGACGTCCCCCGCGAGTCGACCCTTTCCGATCGACCAGGCACCCCGCTTCCCGGCGGGGAGGGACGGTCGCCAGGCGGGGCCCCGGGGGGTCCCGCCGCTGGCGCGACCGCCACCCTCCCGTCCGCCCCGGAAGCGGCCCGGCCCCACCCGTAAGGGCGGCCGCTCGAGGC
>JAVHZZ010000168.1:0-193437 GCA_036250195.1 Mixophyes australis | reverse complement strand
CATCTTATGTTTGATCCTATTTTTATACTTATTTTTACACTTATTTTTCATCTTATTTTTATACTTATTTTTCATCTTATTTTTATACTTATTTTTTATCTTATGTTTATACTTATTTTTTATACTTATTTTTACACTTATTTTTTATCTTATTTTTATACTTATTTTCATCTTATTTTTATACTTATTTCTCATCTTATTTTTATACTTTTTTTATCTTATTTTTATACTTATTTTTCATCTTTTTTTTCATCTTATTTTTCTACTTATTTTTCATCTTATTTTTCATCTTATTTTTATACTTATTTTTCATCTAATTTTTTATCTTATTTTTATACTTATTTTTTATCTTATTTTTTATCTTATTTTTCATCTTATTTTTATACTTATTTTTTATCTTATTTTTATACTTATTTTTCATCTTATTTTTATACTTATTTTTTATCTTATTTTTATACTTATTTTTCATCTTATTTTTATACTTATTTTTTATCTTATTTTTATACTTATTTTTCATCTTATTTTTTATCTTATTTTTATACTTATTTTTCATCTTATGTTTGATCCTATTTTTATACTTATTTTTACACTTATTTTTCATCTTATTTTTATACTTATTTTTCATCTTATTTTTATACTTATTTTTTATCTTATTTTTATACTTTTTTTATCTTATTTTTATACTTATTTTTCATCTTTTTTTTCATCTTTTTTTTCATCTTATTTTTCTACTTATTTTTCATCTTATTTTTCATCTTATTTTTATACTTATTTTTTATCTTATTTTTCATCTTATTTTTATACTTATTTTTTATCTTATTTTTTATCTTATTTTTCATCTTATTTTTATACTTATATTTTATCCTATTTTTATACTTATTTTTCATCTAATTTTTTATCTTATTTTTATACTTATTTTTTATCTTATATTTTATCTTATTTTTCATCTTATTTTTATACTTATTTTTTATCCTATTTTTATACTTATTTTTCATCTAATTTTTTATCTTATTTTTATACTTATTTTTTATCTTATTTTTCATCTTATTTTTATACTTATTTTTTATCTTATTTTTATACTTATTTTTTATCTTATTTTTATACTTATTTCTCATCTTATTTTTCATCTTATTTTTATACTTATTATTCATCTTATTTTTTTTTATCTTACTTTTATACTTTTTTTTATCTTATTTTATCTTATTTTTTATCTTATTTTTATACTTATTTTTAATCTTATATTTTATCTTATTTTTAATCTTATTTTTATACTTATTATTCATTTTATTTTTATACTTATTTTTCATCTTATTTTTATACTTATTTTTCATCTTATGTTTGATCCTATTTTTATACTTATTTTTATACTTATTTTTTATCTTATTTTTATACTTATTTTTTATCTTATTTTTATACTTATTTCTCATCTTATTTTTCATCTTATTTTTCATCTTATTTTTCATCTTATTTTTATACTTATTTTTCATCTTATTTTTATACTTATTATTATCTTATTTTTCATCTTATTTTTATACTTATTTTTCATCTAATTTTTTATCTTATTTTTATACTTATTTTTCATCTTATTTTTTATCTTATTTTTAATCTTATTTTTATACTTATTATTCATCTTATTTGTTATCTTATTTTTATACTTATTTTTTATCTTATTTTTCATCTTATTTTTATATCTAATTTTTTCTCTTATTTTTATACATATTTTTTATCTTATTTTTATACTTATTTTTTATCTTATTTTTTATCTTATTTTTCATCTTATTTTTATACTTATTATTCATCTTATTTTTTTATCTTATTTTTATACTTATTTTTCATCTTATTTTTATACTTATTTTTTATCTTCATTTTTATACTTATTTTTTATCTTATTTTTATACTTATTTTTCATCTAATTTTTTCTCTTATTTTTACACTTATTTTTCATTTTTTTTTTTATCTTATGTTTGATCCTATTTTTATACTTATTTTTTATCTTATTTTTCCTCTTATTTTTCATCTTATTTTTTATCTTATTTTTATACTTATTATTCATCTTATTTTTTTATCTTATTTTTATACTTTTTTTCATCTTATTTTTCATCTTATTTTTATACTTATTTTTCATCTTATTTTTATACTTATTTCTCATCATATTTTTCATCTTATTTTTATACTTATTTTTATACTTATTTTTCATCTTATTTTTACACTTATTTTTCATTTTTTTTTTTATCTTATGTTTGATCCTATTTTTATACTTATTTTTTATCTTATTTTTCATCTTATTTTTCATCTTATTTTTTATCTTATTTTTATACTTATTATTCATCTTATTTTTTTATCTTATTTTTATACTTTTTTTCATCTTATTTTTCATCTTATTTTTATACTTATTTTTCATCTAATTTTTTATACTTATTTTTATACTTATTTTTCATCTTATTTTTATACTTATTTTTATACTTATTTTTCATCTTATTTTTATACTTATTTTTTATCTTATTTTTATACTTATTTTTATACATATTTTTCATCTTATTTTTATACTTATTTCTCATCTTATTTTTATACTTATTTTTATACTTATTTTTCATCTTATTTTTAATACTTATTTTTTATCTTATTTTTCATCTTTTTTTACAGTTTTTTTCATCTTATTTTTTCATTTTATTTTTTATTCTATTTTACATCTCATTTTTCATGTTATTATTATACTTAATTTTCATTTTATTTTTAATCCTTTTTTTATCTTATTTTTCATCTTATTTTTATCTTATTTTATCTTATTTTTATACTTATTTTTCATCTTATTTTTCATCTTATTTTTCTACTTATTTTTCATCTATTTTTTATCTTATTTTTTATCTTATTTTTCATCTTATTTTTATACTTATTTTTCATCTTATTTTTATACTTATTTTTTATCTTATTTTTATACTTATTTTTCATCTTATTTTTATACTTATTTTTTATCTTATTTTTATACTTATTTTTCATCTTATTTTTTATCTTATTTTTATACTTATTTTTCATCTTATGTTTGATCCTATTTTTATACTTATTTTTACACTTATTTTTCATCTTATTTTTATACTTATTTTTCATCTTATTTTTATACTTATTTTTTATCTTATGTTTATACTTATTTTTTATACTTATTTTTACACTTATTTTTTATCTTATTTTTATACTTATTTTCATCTTATTTTTATACTTATTTCTCATCTTATTTTTATACTTTTTTTATCTTATTTTTATACTTATTTTTCATCTTTTTTTTCATCTTATTTTTCTACTTATTTTTCATCTTATTTTTCATCTTATTTTTATACTTATTTTTCATCTAATTTTTTATCTTATTTTTATACTTATTTTTTATCTTATTTTTTATCTTATTTTTCATCTTATTTTTATACTTATTTTTTATCTTATTTTTATACTTATTTTTCATCTTATTTTTATACTTATTTTTTATCTTATTTTTATACTTATTTTTCATCTTATTTTTATACTTATTTTTTATCTTATTTTTATACTTATTTTTCATCTTATTTTTTATCTTATTTTTATACTTATTTTTCATCTTATGTTTGATTCTATTTTTATACTTATTTTTACACTTATTTTTCATCTTATTTTTATACTTATTTTTCATCTTATTTTTATACTTATTTTTTATCTTATTTTTATACTTTTTTTATCTTATTTTTATACTTATTTTTCATCTTTTTTTTCATCTTTTTTTTCATCTTATTTTTCTACTTATTTTTCATCTTATTTTTCATCTTATTTTTATACTTATTTTTTATCTTATTTTTCATCTTATTTTTATACTTATTTTTTATCTTATTTTTTATCTTATTTTTCATCTTATTTTTATACTTATATTTTATCCTATTTTTATACTTATTTTTCATCTAATTTTTTATCTTATTTTTATACTTATTTTTTATCTTATATTTTATCTTATTTTTCATCTTATTTTTATACTTATTTTTTATCCTATTTTTATACTTATTTTTCATCTAATTTTTTATCTTATTTTTATACTTATTTTTTATCTTATTTTTCATCTTATTTTTATACTTATTTTTTATCTTATTTTTATACTTATTTTTTATCTTATTTTTATACTTATTTCTCATCTTATTTTTCATCTTATTTTTATACTTATTATTCATCTTATTTTTTTTTATCTTACTTTTATACTTTTTTTTATCTTATTTTATCTTATTTTTTATCTTATTTTTATACTTATTTTTAATCTTATATTTTATCTTATTTTTAATCTTATTTTTATACTTATTATTCATTTTATTTTTATACTTATTTTTCATCTTATTTTTATACTTATTTTTCATCTTATGTTTGATCCTATTTTTATACTTATTTTTATACTTATTTTTTATCTTATTTTTATACTTATTTTTTATCTTATTTTTATACTTATTTTTTATCTTATTTTTATACTTATTTCTCATCTTATTTTTCATCTTATTTTTCATCTTATTTTTCATCTTATTTTTATACTTATTTTTCATCTTATTTTTATACTTATTATTATCTTATTTTTCATCTTATTTTTATACTTATTTTTCATCTAATTTTTTATCTTATTTTTATACTTATTTTTCATCTTATTTTTTATCTTATTTTTAATCTTATTTTTATACTTATTATTCATCTTATTTGTTATCTTATTTTTATACTTATTTTTTATCTTATTTTTCATCTTATTTTTATATCTAATTTTTTCTCTTATTTTTATACATATTTTTTATCTTATTTTTATACTTATTTTTTATCTTATTTTTTATCTTATTTTTCATCTTATTTTTATACTTATTTTTCATCTAATTTTTTATCTTATTTTTATACTTATTTTTCATCTTATTTTTACACTTATTTTTCATCTTATCTTTTATCTTATTTTTATACTTATTTTTTATACTTATTTTTTAATCTTGTAGTTCATCTTTATTTTATTCCTTAATTTCATCTTATTTTTATACTTATTTATACTTATTTTTCATCTCATTTTTTATCTCATTTTTATACTTATTTTTCATCTTATTTTTTATCTTATTTTTATACTTATTTTACACTTATTTTTCATCTTATCTTTCATCTTATTTTTATACTTTTTTATACTTATTTTTTATTCTTGCATTTCATCTTATTTTTAATTTTAAATTTCATCTTATTTTTAATACTTATTTTTTATCTTATTTTTCATCTTATTTTTATACTTATTTTTTATCTTATTTTTATACTTATTTTTTATCTTATTTTTATACTTATTTTTCATCTTATTTTTATACTTATTTTTTATCTTCATTTTTATACTTATTTTTCATCTTATGTTTGATCCTATTTTTATACTTATTTTTATACTTATTTTTCATCTTATTTTTATACTTATTTTTTATCTTATTTTTATACTTATTTTTTATCTTATTTTTATACTTATTTCTCATCTTATTTTTCATCTTATTTTTATACTTATTATTCATCTTATTTTTTTTATCTTACTTTTATACTTTTTTTTATCTTATTTTATCTTATTTTTTATCTTATTTTTATACTTATTTTTAATCTTATATTTTATCTTATTTTTAATCTTATTTTTATACTTATTATTCATTTTATTTTTATACTTATTTTTCATCTTATTTTTATACTTATTTTTCATCTTATGTTTGATCCTATTTTTATACTTATTTTTATACTTATTTTTCATCTTATTTTTATACTTATTTTTTATCTTATTTTTATACTTATTTTTTATCTTATTTTTATACTTATTTCTCATCTTATTTTTCATCTTATTTTTATACTTATTATTCATCTTATTTTTTTTATCTTACTTTTATACTTTTTTTTATCTTATTTTATCTTATTTTTTATCTTATTTTTATACTTATTTTTAATCTTATATTTTATCTTATTTTTAATCTTATTTTTATACTTATTATTCATTTTATTTTTATACTTATTATTATCTTATTTTTCATCTTATTTTTATACTTATTTTTCATCTAATTTTTTATCTTATTTTTATACTTATTTTTCATCTTATTTTTTATCATATTTTTAATCTTATTTTTATACTTATTATTCATCTTATTTGTTATCTTATTTTTATACTTATTTTTTATCTTATTTTTCATCTTATTTTTATATCTAATTTTTTCTCTTATTTTTATACTTATTTCTCATCTTATTTTTCATCTTATTTTTACACTTATTTTTCATCTTATTTTTCATCTTATTTTTCATCTTATTTTTATACTTATTTTTTATCTTATTTTTCATCTTATTTTTATACTTATTTTTTATCTTATTTTTTATCTTATTTTTCATCTTATTTTTATACTTATATTTTATCCTATTTTTATACTTATTTTTCATCTAATTTTTTATCTTATTTTTATACTTATTTTTTATCTTATATTTTATCTTATTTTTCATCTTATTTTTATACTTATTTTTTATCCTATTTTTATACTTATTTTTCATCTAATTTTTTATCTTATTTTTATACTTATTTTTTATCTTATTTTTATACTTATTTTTTATCTTATTTTTATACTTATTTCTCATCTTATTTTTTATCTTATTTTTATACTTATTTTTAATCTTATATTTTATCTTATTTTTAATCTTATTTTTATACTTATTATTCATTTTATTTTTATACTTATTTTTCATCTTATTTTTATACTTATTTTTCATCTTATGTTTGATCCTATTTTTATACTTATTTTTATACTTATTTTTCATCTTATTTTTATACTTATTTTTTATCTTATTTTTATACTTATTTTTTATCTTATTTTTATACTTATTTCTCATCTTATTTTTCATCTTATTTTTCATCTTATTTTTATACTTATTTTTCATCTTATTTTTATACTTATTATTATCTTATTTTTCATCTTATTTTTATACTTATTTTTCATCTAATTTTTTATCTTATTTTTATACTTATTTTTCATCTTATTTTTTATCATATTTTTAATCTTATTTTTATACTTATTATTCATCTTATTTGTTATCTTATTTTTATACTTATTTTTTATCTTATTTTTCATCTTATTTTTATATCTAATTTTTTCTCTTATTTTTATACATATTTTTTATCTTATTTTTATACTTATTTTTTATCTTATTTTTTATCTTATTTTTCATCTTATTTTTATACTTATTTTTCATCTAATTTTTTATCTTATTTTTATACTTATTTTTCATCTTATTTTTACACTTATTTTTCATCTTATCTTTTATCTTATTTTTATACTTATTTTTTATACTTATTTTTTAATCTTGTAGTTCATCTTTATTTTATTCCTTAATTTCATCTTATTTTTATACTTATTTATACTTATTTTTCATCTCATTTTTTATCTCATTTTTATACTTATTTTTCATCTTATTTTTTATCTTATTTTTATACTTATTTTACACTTATTTTTCATCTTATCTTTCATCTTATTTTTATACTTTTTTATACTTATTTTTTATTCTTGCATTTCATCTTATTTTTAATTTTAAATTTCATCTTATTTTTATACTTATTTTTCATCTTATTTTTCATCTTATTTTTAATACTTATTTTTTATCTTATTTTTCATCTTATTTTTATACTTATTTTTTATCTTATTTTTATACTTATTTTTTATCTTATTTTTATACTTATTTTTCATCTTATTTTTATACTTATTTTTTATCTTCATTTTTATACTTATTTTTCATCTTATGTTTGATCCTATTTTTATACTTATTTTTATACTTATTTTTCATCTTATTTTTATACTTATTTTTATACTTATTTTTTATCTTATTTTTATACTTATTTCTCATCTTATTTTTCATCTTATTTTTATACTTATTATTCATCTTATTTTTTTTATCTTACTTTTATACTTTTTTTTATCTTATTTTATCTTATTTTTTATCTTATTTTTATACTTATTTTTAATCTTATATTTTATCTTATTTTTAATCTTATTTTTATACTTATTATTCATTTTATTTTTATACTTATTTTTCATCTTATTTTTATACTTATTTTTCATCTTATGTTTGATCCTATTTTTATACTTATTTTTATACTTATTTTTCATCTTATTTTTATACTTATTTTTTATCTTATTTTTATACTTATTTTTTATCTTATTTTTATACTTATTTCTCATCTTATTTTTCATCTTATTTTTATACTTATTTTTCATCTTATTTTTCATCTTATTTTTATACTTATTTTTCATCTTATTTTTATACTTATTATTATCTTATTTTTCATCTTATTTTTATACTTATTTTTCATCTAATTTTTTATCTTATTTTTATACTTATTTTTCATCTTATTTTTTATCTTATTTTTAATCTTATTTTTATTCTAATTTTTTATCTTATTTTTATACTTATTTTTCATCTAATTTTTTATACTTATTTTTATACTTATTTTTCATCTTATTTTTATACTTATTTCTCATCTTATTTTTCATCTTATTTTTCATCTTATTTTTATACTTATTTTTCATCTTATTTTTATACTTATTTTTTATCTTATTTTTATACTTATTTTTATACATATTTTTCATCTTATTTTTATACTTATTTCTCATCTTATTTTTATACTTATTTTTATACTTATTTTTCATCTTATTTTTAATACTTATTTTTTATCTTATTTTTCATCTTTTTTTATAGTTTTTTTCATCTTATTTTTTCATTTTATTTTTTATTCTATTTTACATCTCATTTTTCATGTTATTATTATACTTAATTTTCATTTTATTTTTAATCCTTTTTTTATCTTATTTTTCATCTTATTTTTATCTTATTTTATCTTATTTTTATACTTATTTTTCATCTTATTTTTCATCTTATTTTTATACTTTTTTTATCTTATTTTTATACTTATTTTTTATCTTATTTTTCATCTTATTTTTATACTTATTTTTCATCTTATTTTTCATCTTATTTTTATACTTATTTTTCATCTAATTTTTTATCTTATTTTTATACTTATTTTTTATCTTATTTTTTATCTTATTTTTTATCTTATTTTTCATCTTATTTTTCTACTTATTTTTCATCTATTTTTTATCTTATTTTTTATCTTATTTTTCATCTTATTTTTATAGTTATTTTTCATCTAATTTTTTATCTTTTTTTTATACTTATTTTTTATCTTATTTTTTATCTTATTTTTTATCTTATTTTTCATCTTATTTTTTATCTTATTTTTATACTTATTTTTCATCTAATTTTTTCTCTTATTTTTACACTTATTTTTCATTTTTTTTTTTATCTTATGTTTGATCCTATTTTTATACTTATTTTTTATCTTATTTTTCATCTTATTTTTCATCTTATTTTTTATCTTATTTTTATACTTATTATTCATCTTATTTTTTTATCTTATTTTTATACTTTTTTTCATCTTATTTTTCATCTTATTTTTATACTTATTTTTCATCTTATTTTTATACTTATTTCTCATCATATTTTTCATCTTATTTTTATACTTATTTTTATACTTATTTTTCATCTTATTTTTACACTTATTTTTCATTTTTTTTTTTATCTTATGTTTGATCCTATTTTTATACTTATTTTTTATCTTATTTTTCATCTTATTTTTCATCTTATTTTTTATCTTATTTTTATACTTATTATTCATCTTATTTTTTTATCTTATTTTTATACTTTTTTTCATCTTATTTTTCATCTTATTTTTATACTTATTTTTCATCTAATTTTTTATACTTATTTTTATACTTATTTTTCATCTTATTTTTATACTTATTTTTATACTTATTTTTCATCTTATTTTTATACTTATTTTTCATCTTATTTTTATACTTATTTTTTATCTTATTTTTATACTTATTTTTATACATATTTTTCATCTTATTTTTATACTTATTTCTCATCTTATTTTTATACTTATTTTTATACTTATTTTTCATCTTATTTTTCATCTTATTTTTAATACTTATTTTTTATCTTATTTTTCATCTTTTTTTATAGTTTTTTTCATCTTATTTTTTCATTTTATTTTTTATTCTATTTTACATCTCATTTTTCATGTTATTATTATACTTAATTTTCATTTTATTTTTAATCCTTTTTTTATCTTATTTTTCATCTTATTTTTATCTTATTTTATCTTATTTTTATACTTATTTTTCATCTTATTTTTCATCTTATTTTTCTACTTATTTTTCATCTATTTTTTATCTTATTTTTTATCTTATTTTTCATCTTATTTTTATAGTTATTTTTCATCTAAATTTTTATCTTTTTTTTATACTTATTTTTTATCTTATTTTTTATCTTATTTTTTATCTTATTTTTCATCTTATTTTTTATCTTATTTTTCATCTTATTTTTATACTTATTTTTTATCTTATTTTTATACTTATTTTTCATCTTATTTTTATACTTATTTTTTATCTTATTTTTATACTTATTTTTCATCTTATTTTTTATCTTATTTTTATACTTATTTTTCATCTTATGTTTGATCCTATTTTTATACTTATTTTTACACTTATTTTTCATCTTATTTTTATACTTATTTTTCATCTTATTTTTATACTTATTTTTTATCTTATTTTTATACTTATTTGTTATACTTATTTTTACACTTATTTTTCATCTTATTTTTATACTTATTTTTCATCTTATTTTTATACTTATTTTTTATCTTATTTTTATACTTATTTTTCATCTTATTTTTATACTTATTTTTTATCTTATTTTTATACTTATTTTTCATCTTATTTTTTATCTTATTTTTATACTTATTTTTCATCTTATGTTTGATCCTATTTTTATACTTATTTTTACACTTATTTTTCATCTTATTTTTATACTTATTTTTCATCTTATTTTTATACTTATTTTTTATCTTATTTTTATACTTATTTTTTATACTTATTTTTACACTTATTTTTTATCTTATTTTTATACTTATTTTCATCTTATTTTTATACTTATTTCTCATCTTATTTTTATACTTTTTTTATCTTATTTTTATACTTATTTTTCATCTTTTTTTTCATCTTATTTTTATACTTATTTCTCATCTTATTTTTATACTTTTTTTATCTTATTTTTATACTTATTTTTCATCTTTTTTTTCATCTTATTTTTCATCTTATTTTTCATCTTATTTTTATACTTATTTTTCATCTAATTTTTTATCTTATTTTTATACTTATTTTTCATCTTATTTTTATACTTATTTTTTATCTTATTTTTATACTTATTTTTCATCTTATTTTTATACTTATTTTTTATCTTATTTTTATACTTATTTTTCATCTTATTTTTATACTTATTTTTTATCTTATTTTTATACTTATTTTTCATCTTATTTTTTATCTTATTTTTATACTTATTTTTCATCTTATGTTTGATCCTATTTTTATACTTATTTTTACACTTATTTTTCATCTTATTTTTATACTTATTTTTCATCTTATTTTTATACTTATTTTTTATCTTATTTTTATACTTTTTTTATCTTATTTTTATACTTATTTTTCATCTTTTTTTTCATCTTTTTTTTCATCTTATTTTTCTACTTATTTTTCATCTTATTTTTCATCTTATTTTTATACTTATTTTTTATCTTATTTTTCATCTTATTTTTATACTTATTTTTTATCTTATTTTTTATCTTATTTTTCATCTTATTTTTATACTTATATTTTATCCTATTTTTATACTTATTTTTCATCTAATTTTTTATCTTATTTTTATACTTATTTTTTATCTTATATTTTATCTTATTTTTCATCTTATTTTTATACTTATTTTTTATCCTATTTTTATACTTATTTTTCATCTAATTTTTTATCTTATTTTTATACTTATTTTTTATCTTATTTTTCATCTTATTTTTATACTTATTTTTTATCTTATTTTTATACTTATTTTTTATCTTATTTTTATACTTATTTTTTATCTTATTTTTATACTTATTTTTTATCTTATTTTTATACTTATTTTTCATCTTATTTTTATACTTATTTTTCATCTTATTTTTATACTTATTTTTTATCTTATTTTTATACTTATTTCTCATCTTATTTTTCATCTTATTTTTACACTTATTTTTCATCTTATTTTTATACTTATTTTTCATCTTATTTTTATACTTATTTTTTATCTTATTTTTATACTTTTTTTATCTTATTTTTATACTTATTTTTCATCTTTTTTTTCATCTTTTTTTTCATCTTATTTTTCTACTTATTTTTCATCTTATTTTTCATCTTATTTTTATACTTATTTTTTATCTTATTTTTCATCTTATTTTTATACTTATTTTTTATCTTATTTTTTATCTTATTTTTCATCTTATTTTTATACTTATATTTTATCCTATTTTTATACTTATTTTTCATCTAATTTTTTATCTTATTTTTATACTTATTTTTTATCTTATATTTTATCTTATTTTTCATCTTATTTTTATACTTATTTTTTATCCTATTTTTATACTTATTTTTCATCTAATTTTTTATCTTATTTTTATACTTATTTTTTATCTTATTTTTCATCTTATTTTTATACTTATTTTTTATCTTATTTTTATACTTATTTTTTATCTTATTTTTATACTTATTTTTCATCTTATTTTTATACTTATTTTTCATCTTATTTTTATACTTATTTTTTATCTTATTTTTATACTTATTTCTCATCTTATTTTTTATCTTATTTTTATACTTATTTTACACTTATTTTTCATCTTATCTTTCATCTTATTTTTATACTTTTTTATACTTATTTTTTATTCTTGCATTTCATCTTATTTTTAATTTTAAATTTCATCTTATTTTTATACTTATTTTTCATCTTATTTTTCATCTTATTTTTAATACTTATTTTTTATCTTATTTTTCATCTTATTTTTATACTTATTTTTTATCTTATTTTTATACTTATTTTTTATCTTATTTTTATACTTATTTTTCATCTTATTTTTATACTTATTTTTTATCTTCATTTTTATACTTATTTTTCATCTTATGTTTGATCCTATTTTTATACTTATTTTTATACTTATTTTTCATCTTATTTTTATACTTATTTTTTATCTTATTTTTATACTTATTTTTTATCTTATTTTTATACTTATTTTTCATCTTATTTTTATACTTATTTTTCATCTTATTTTTATACTTATTTTTTATCTTATTTTTATACTTATTTCTCATCTTATTTTTTATCTTATTTTTATACTTATTTTACACTTATTTTTCATCTTATCTTTCATCTTATTTTTATACTTTTTTATACTTATTTTTTATTCTTGCATTTCATCTTATTTTTAATTTTAAATTTCATCTTATTTTTATACTTATTTTTCATCTTATTTTTCATCTTATTTTTAATACTTATTTTTTATCTTATTTTTCATCTTATTTTTATACTTATTTTTTATCTTATTTTTATACTTATTTTTTATCTTATTTTTATACTTATTTTTCATCTTATTTTTATACTTATTTTTTATCTTCATTTTTATACTTATTTTTCATCTTATGTTTGATCCTATTTTTATACTTATTTTTATACTTATTTTTCATCTTATTTTTATACTTATTTTTTATCTTATTTTTATACTTATTTTTTATCTTATTTTTATACTTATTTCTCATCTTATTTTTCATCTTATTTTTATACTTATTATTCATCTTATTTTTTTTATCTTACTTTTATACTTTTTTTTATCTTATTTTATCTTATTTTTTATCTTATTTTTATACTTATTTTTAATCTTATATTTTATCTTATTTTTAATCTTATTTTTATACTTATTATTCATTTTATTTTTATACTTATTTTTCATCTTATTTTTATACTTATTTTTCATCTTATGTTTGATCCTATTTTTATACTTATTGTTATACTTATTTTTCATCTTATTTTTATACTTATTTTTTATCTTATTTTTATACTTATTTTTTATCTTATTTTTATACTTATTTCTCATCTTATTTTTCATCTTATTTTTATACTTATTTTTCATCTTATTTTTCATCTTATTTTTATACTTATTTTTCATCTTATTTTTATACTTATTATTATCTTATTTTTCATCTTATTTTTATACTTATTTTTCATCTAATTTTTTATCTTATTTTTATACTTATTTTTCATCTTATTTTTTATCTTATTTTTAATCTTATTTTTATTCTAATTTTTTATCTTATTTTTATACTTATTTTTCATCTAATTTTTTATACTTATTTTTATACTTATTTTTATACTTATTTTTATACATATTTTTCATCTTATTTTTATACTTATTTCTCATCTTATTTTTATACTTATTTTTATACTTATTTTTCATCTTATTTTTAATACTTATTTTTTATCTTATTTTTCATCTTTTTTTATAGTTTTTTTCATCTTATTTTTTCATTTTATTTTTTATTCTATTTTACATCTCATTTTTCATGTTATTATTATACTTAATTTTCATTTTATTTTTAATCCTTTTTTTATCTTATTTTTCATCTTATTTTTATCTTATTTTATCTTATTTTTATACTTATTTTTAATCTAATTTTTTATCTTATTTTTATACTTATTTTTTATCTTATTTTTTATCTTATTTTTTATCTTATTTTTCATCTTATTTTTCTACTTATTTTTCATCTATTTTTTATCTTATTTTTTATCTTATTTTTCATCTTATTTTTATAGTTATTTTTCATCTAATTTTTTATCTTTTTTTTATACTTATTTTTTATCTTATTTTTTATCTTATTTTTTATCTTATTTTTCATCTTATTTTTTATCTTATTTTTCATCTTATTTTTATACTTATTTTTTATCTTATTTTTATACTTATTTTTCATCTTATTTTTATACTTATTTTTTATCTTATTTTTATACTTATTTTTCATCTTATTTTTTATCTTATTTTTATACTTATTTTTCATCTTATGTTTGA
Organism: Mixophyes australis; assembly: GCA_036250195.1. Taxonomy (NCBI): domain Eukaryota; kingdom Metazoa; phylum Chordata; class Amphibia; order Anura; family Limnodynastidae; genus Mixophyes; species Mixophyes australis. The sequence continues at coordinate 178,448 of JAVHZZ010000168.1, read as the reverse complement.
TCCTATTTTTATACTTTTTTTTACACTTATTTTTCATCTTATTTTTATACTTATTTTTTATCTTATTTTTATACTTATTTCTCATCTTATTTTTATACTTTTTTTATCTTATTTTTATACTTATTTTTCATCTTTTTTTTCATCTTATTTTTATACTTATTTTTCATCTTATTTTTTATCTTATTTTTATACTTATTTTTCATCTTATGTTTGATCCTATTTTTATACTTTTTTTTACACTTATTTTTCATCTTATTTTTATACTTATTTTCATCTTATTTTTATACTTATTTCTCATCTTATTTTTATACTTTTTTTATCTTATTTTTATACTTATTTTTCATCTTTTTTTTCATCTTATTTTTATACTTATTTCTCATCTTATTTTTATACTTTTTTTATCTTATTTTTATACTTATTTTTCATCTTTTTTTTCATCTTATTTTTCTACTTATTTTTCATCTTATTTTTCATCTTATTTTTATACTTATTTTTCATCTAATTTTTTATCTTATTTTTATACTTATTTTTTATCTTATTTTTTATCTTATTTTTCATCTTATTTTTATACTTATTTTTTATCTTATTTTTATACTTATTTTTCATCTTATTTTTATACTTATTTTTTATCTTATTTTTATACTTATTTTTCATCTTATTTTTATACTTATTTTTTATCTTATTTTTATACTTATTTTTCATCTTATTTTTATACTTATTTTTTATCTTATTTTTATACTTATTTTTCATCTTATGTTTGATCCTATTTTTATACTTATTTTTATACTTATTTTTATACTTATTTTTCATCTTATTTTTATACTTATTTTTTATCTTATTTTTATACTTATTTTTTATACTTATTTTTACACTTATTTTTTGTCTTATTTTTATACTTATTTTTCATCTTATGTTTGATCCTATTTTTATACTTATTTTTACACTTATTTTTCATCTTATTTTTATACTTATTTTCATCTTATTTTTATACTTATTTCTCATCTTTTTTTTCATCTTATTTTTATACTTATTTCTCATCTTATTTTTATACTTTTTTTATCTTATTTTTATACTTATTTTTCATCTTTTTTTTCATCTTATTTTTATACTTATTTCTCATCTTATTTTTATACTTTTTTTATCTTATTTTTATACTTATTTTTCATCTTTTTTTTCATCTTATTTTTCTACTTATTTTTCATCTTATTTTTCATCTTATTTTTATACTTATTTTTCATCTAATTTTTTATCTTATTTTTATACTTATTTTTCATCTAATTTTTTATCTTATTTTTATACTTATTTTTCATCTAATTTTTTATCTTATTTTTATACTTATTTTTTATCTTATTTTTATACTTATTTTTCATCTTATTTTTATACTTATTTTTTATCTTATTTTTATACTTATTTTTCATCTTATTTTTATACTTATTTTACACTTATTTTTCATCTTATCTTTCATCTTATTTTTATACTTTTTTATACTTATTTTTTATTCTTGCATTTCATCTTATTTTTAATTTTAAATTTCATCTTATTTTTATACTTATTTTTCATCTTATTTTTCATCTTATTTTTAATACTTATTTTTTATCTTATTTTTCATCTTATTTTTATACTTATTTTTTATCTTATTTTTATACTTATTTTTTATCTTATTTTTATACTTATTTTTCATCTTATTTTTATACTTATTTTTTATCTTCATTTTTATACTTATTTTTCATCTTATGTTTGATCCTATTTTTATACTTATTTTTATACTTATTTTTCATCTTATTTTTATACTTATTTTTTATCTTATTTTTATACTTATTTTTTATCTTATTTTTATACTTATTTTTCATCTTATTTTTATACTTATTTTTCATCTTATTTTTATACTTATTTTTTATCTTATTTTTATACTTATTTCTCATCTTATTTTTTATCTTATTTTTATACTTATTTTTAATCTTATATTTTATCTTATTTTTAATCTTATTTTTATACTTATTATTCATTTTATTTTTATACTTATTTTTCATCTTATTTTTATACTTATTTTTCATCTTATGTTTGATCCTATTTTTATACTTATTGTTATACTTATTTTTCATCTTATTTTTATACTTATTTTTTATCTTATTTTTATACTTATTTTTTATCTTATTTTTATACTTATTTCTCATCTTATTTTTCATCTTATTTTTATACTTATTTTTCATCTTATTTTTCATCTTATTTTTATACTTATTTTTCATCTTATTTTTATACTTATTATTATCTTATTTTTCATCTTATTTTTATACTTATTTTTCATCTAATTTTTTATCTTATTTTTATACTTATTTTTCATCTTATTTTTTATCTTATTTTTAATCTTATTTTTATTCTAATTTTTTATCTTATTTTTATACTTATTTTTCATCTAATTTTTTATACTTATTTTTATACTTATTTTTATACTTATTTTTATACATATTTTTCATCTTATTTTTATACTTATTTCTCATCTTATTTTTATACTTATTTTTATACTTATTTTTCATCTTATTTTTAATACTTATTTTTTATCTTATTTTTCATCTTTTTTTATAGTTTTTTTCATCTTATTTTTTCATTTTATTTTTTATTCTATTTTACATCTCATTTTTCATGTTATTATTATACTTAATTTTCATTTTATTTTTAATCCTTTTTTTATCTTATTTTTCATCTTATTTTTATCTTATTTTATCTTATTTTTATACTTATTTTTAATCTAATTTTTTATCTTATTTTTATACTTATTTTTTATCTTATTTTTTATCTTATTTTTTATCTTATTTTTCATCTTATTTTTCTACTTATTTTTCATCTATTTTTTATCTTATTTTTTATCTTATTTTTCATCTTATTTTTATAGTTATTTTTCATCTAATTTTTTATCTTTTTTTTATACTTATTTTTTATCTTATTTTTTATCTTATTTTTTATCTTATTTTTCATCTTATTTTTTATCTTATTTTTCATCTTATTTTTATACTTATTTTTTATCTTATTTTTATACTTATTTTTCATCTTATTTTTATACTTATTTTTTATCTTATTTTTATACTTATTTTTCATCTTATTTTTTATCTTATTTTTATACTTATTTTTCATCTTATGTTTGATCCTATTTTTATACTTTTTTTTACACTTATTTTTCATCTTATTTTTATACTTATTTTTTATCTTATTTTTATACTTATTTCTCATCTTATTTTTATACTTTTTTTATCTTATTTTTATACTTATTTTTCATCTTTTTTTTCATCTTATTTTTATACTTATTTTTCATCTTATTTTTTATCTTATTTTTATACTTATTTTTCATCTTATGTTTGATCCTATTTTTATACTTTTTTTTACACTTATTTTTCATCTTATTTTTATACTTATTTTCATCTTATTTTTATACTTATTTCTCATCTTATTTTTATACTTTTTTTATCTTATTTTTATACTTATTTTTCATCTTTTTTTTCATCTTATTTTTATACTTATTTCTCATCTTATTTTTATACTTTTTTTATCTTATTTTTATACTTATTTTTCATCTTTTTTTTCATCTTATTTTTCTACTTATTTTTCATCTTATTTTTCATCTTATTTTTATACTTATTTTTCATCTAATTTTTTATCTTATTTTTATACTTATTTTTTATCTTATTTTTTATCTTATTTTTCATCTTATTTTTATACTTATTTTTTATCTTATTTTTATACTTATTTTTCATCTTATTTTTATACTTATTTTTTATCTTATTTTTATACTTATTTTTCATCTTATTTTTATACTTATTTTTTATCTTATTTTTATACTTATTTTTCATCTTATTTTTATACTTATTTTTTATCTTATTTTTATACTTATTTTTCATCTTATGTTTGATCCTATTTTTATACTTATTTTTATACTTATTTTTATACTTATTTTTCATCTTATTTTTATACTTATTTTTTATCTTATTTTTATACTTATTTTTTATACTTATTTTTACACTTATTTTTTGTCTTATTTTTATACTTATTTTTCATCTTATGTTTGATCCTATTTTTATACTTATTTTTACACTTATTTTTCATCTTATTTTTATACTTATTTTCATCTTATTTTTATACTTATTTCTCATCTTTTTTTTCATCTTATTTTTATACTTATTTCTCATCTTATTTTTATACTTTTTTTATCTTATTTTTATACTTATTTTTCATCTTTTTTTTCATCTTATTTTTATACTTATTTCTCATCTTATTTTTATACTTTTTTTATCTTATTTTTATACTTATTTTTCATCTTTTTTTTCATCTTATTTTTCTACTTATTTTTCATCTTATTTTTCATCTTATTTTTATACTTATTTTTCATCTAATTTTTTATCTTATTTTTATACTTATTTTTCATCTAATTTTTTATCTTATTTTTATACTTATTTTTCATCTAATTTTTTATCTTATTTTTATACTTATTTTTTATCTTATTTTTATACTTATTTTTCATCTTATTTTTATACTTATTTTTTATCTTATTTTTATACTTATTTTTCATCTTATTTTTATACTTATTTTTTATCTTAATTTTATACTTATTTTTCATCTTATTTTTATACTTATTTTTTATCTTATTTTTATACTTATTTTTCATCTTATTTTTATACTTATTTTTATACTTATTTTTCATCTTATGTTTGATCCTATTTTTATACTTATTTTTACACTTATTTTTCATCTTATTTTTATACTTATTTTTCATCTTATTTTTATACTTATTTTTTATCTTATTTTTATACTTATTTTTTATACTTATTTTTACACTTATTTTTTGTCTTATTTTTATACTTATTTTTCATCTTATGTTTGATCCTATTTTTATACTTATTTTTACACTTATTTTTCATCTTATTTTTCATCTTATTTTTATACTTATTTTTTATCTTATTTTTTATCTTATTTTTATACTTTTTTTCATCTTATTTTTCATCTTATTTTTATACTTATTTTTCATCTAATTTTTTATACTTATTTTTATACTTATTTTTCATCTTATTTTTATACTTATTTTTATACATATTTTTCATCTTATTTTTATACTTATTTCTCATCTTATTTTTATACTTATTTTTATACTTATTTTTCATCTTATTTTTCATCTTATTTTTAATACTTATTTTTTATCTTATTTTTCATCTTTTTTTATAGTTTTTTTCATCTTATTTTTTCATTTTATTTTTTATTCTATTTTACATCTCATTTTTCATGTTATTATTATACTTAATTTTCATTTTATTTTTAATCCTTTTTTTATCTTATTTTTCATCTTATTTTTATCTTATTTTATCTTATTTTTATATTTATTTTTCATCTTATTTTTCATCTTATTTTTATACTTTTTTTATCTTATTTTTATACTTATTTTTTATCTTATTTTTCATCTTATTTTTATACTTATTTTTCATCTTATTTTTCATCTTATTTTTATACTTATTTTTCATCTAATTTTTTATCTTATTTTTATACTTATTTTTTATCTTATTTTTTATCTTATTTTTTATCTTATTTTTCATCTTATTTTTCTACTTATTTTTCATCTATTTTTTATCTTATTTTTTATCTTTTTTTTCATCTTATTTTTATAGTTATTTTTCATCTAATTTTTTATCTTTTTTTTATACTTATTTTTTATCTTATTTTTTATCTTATTTTTTATCTTATTTTTTATCTTATTTTTCATCTTATATTTTATCTTATTTTTCATCTTATTTTTATACTTATTATTCATCTTATTTTTTTTATCTTACTTTTATACTTTTTTTTATCTTATTTTATCTTATTTTTTATCTTATTTTTATACTTATTTTTAATCTTATATTTTATCTTATTTTTAATCTTATTTTTATACTTATTATTCATTTTATTTTTATACTTATTTTTCATCTTATTTTTATACTTATTTTTCATCTTATGTTTGATCCTATTTTTATACTTATTTTTATACTTATTTTTCATCTTATTTTTATACTTATTTTTTATCTTATTTTTAAACTTATTTTCATCTTATTTTTATACTTATTTCTCATCTTATTTTTATACTTTTTTTATCTTATTTTTATACTTATTTTTCATCTTTTTTTTCATCTTATTTTTCTACTTATTTTTCATCTTATTTTTCATCTTATTTTTATACTTATTTTTCATCTAATTTTTTATCTTATTTTTATACTTATTTTTTATCTTATTTTTTATCTTATTTTTCATCTTATTTTTATACTTATTTTTTATCTTATTTTTATACTTATTTTTCATCTTATTTTTATACTTATTTTTTATCTTATTTTTATACTTATTTTTCATCTTATTTTTATACTTATTTTTTATCTTATTTTTATACTTATTTTTTATCTTATTTTTATACTTATTTTTCATCTTATTTTTATACTTATTTTTCATCTTATTTTTATACTTATTTTTTATCTTATTTTTTATCTTATTTTTATACTTATTTTTTATCTTATGTTTGATCCTATTTTTATACTTATTTTTACACTTATTTTTCATCTTATTTTTATACTTATTTTTCATCTTATTTTTATACTTATTTTTCATCTTATTTTTATACTTATTTTTCATCTAATTTTTTATCTTATTTTTATACTTATTTTTCATCTTATTTTTACACTTATTTTTCATCTTATCTTTTATCTTATTTTTATACTTATTTTTTATACTTATTTTTTAATCTTGTAGTTCATCTTTATTTTATTCCTTAATTTCATCTTATTTTTATACTTATTTATACTTATTTTTCATCTCATTTTTCATCTCATTTTTATACTTATTTTTCATCTTATTTTTTATCTTATTTTTATACTTATTTTACACTTATTTTTCATCTTATCTTTCATCTTATTTTTATACTTTTTTATACTTATTTTTTATTCTTGTATTTCATCTTATTTTTAATTTTAAATTTCATCTTATTTTTATACTTATTTTTCATCTTATTTTTCATCTTATTTTTAATACTTATTTTTTATCTTATTTTTCATCTTATTTTTTTATCTTATTTTTCATCTTTTTTTATAGTTTTTTTCATCTTATTTTTTCATTTTATTTTTTTATTCTATTTTACATCTCATTTTTCATCTTATTATTATACTTAATTTTCATTTTATTTTTAATCCTTTTTTTATCTTATTTTTCATCTTATTTTTATCTTATTTTTATACTTATTTTTCATCTTATTTTTCATCTTATTTTTATACTTATTTTTCATCTAATTTTTTATCTTATTTTTATACTTATTTTTTATCTTATTTTTTATCTTATTTTTATACTTTTTTTCATCTTATTTTTCATCTTATTTTTATACTTATTTTTCATCTAATTTTTTATATTTATTTTTATACTTATTTTTCATCTTATTTTTATACTTATTTCTCATCTTATTTTTCATCTTATTTTTCATCTTATTTTTATACTTATTTTTCATCTTATTTTTATACTTATTTTTCATCTTATTTTTATACTTATTTTTTATCTTATTTTTATACTTATTTTTATACATATTTTTCATCTTATTTTTATACTTATTTCTCATCTTATTTTTATACTTATTTTTATACTTAATTTTCATCTTATTTTTAATACTTATTTTTTATCTTATTTTTCATCTTTTTTTATAGTTTTTTTCATCTTATTTTTTCATTTTATTTTTTATTCTATTTTACATCTCATTTTTCATGTTATTATTATACTTAATTTTCATTTTATTTTTAATCCTTTTTTTATCTTATTTTTCATCTTATTTTTATCTTATTTTATCTTATTTTTATACTTATTTTTCATCTTATTTTTCATCTTATTTTTATACTTTTTTTATCTTATTTTTATACTTATTTTTTATCTTATTTTTCATCTTATTTTTATACTTATTTTTCATCTTATTTTTCATCTTATTTTTATACTTATTTTTCATCTTATTTTTCATCTTATTTTTCTACTTATTTTTCATCTATTTTTTATCTTATTTTTTATCTTATTTTTCATCTTATTTTTATAGTTATTTTTCATCTAATTTTTTATCTTTTTTTTATACTTATTTTTTATCTTATTTTTTATCTTATTTTTTATCTTATTTTTCATCTTATTTTTATACTTATTTTTTATCTTATTTTTATACTTATTTTTCATCTTATTTTTATACTTATTTTTTATCTTATTTTTATACTTATTTTTCATCTTATTTTTTATCTTATTTTTATACTTATTTTTCATCTTATGTTTGATCCTATTTTTATACTTTTTTTTACACTTATTTTTCATCTTATTTTTATACTTATTTTTCATCTTATTTTTATACTTATTTCTCATCTTATTTTTATACTTTTTTTTATCTTATTTTTATACTTATTTTTCATCTTTTTTTTCATCTTATTTTTATACTTATTTTTCATCTTATTTTTTATCTTATTTTTATACTTATTTTTCATCTTATGTTTGATCCTATTTTTATACTTTTTTTTACACTTATTTTTCATCTTATTTTTATACTTATTTTCATCTTATTTTTATACTTATTTCTCATCTTATTTTTATACTTTTTTTATCTTATTTTTATACTTATTTTTCATCTTTTTTTTCATCTTATTTTTATACTTATTTCTCATCTTATTTTTATACTTTTTTTATCTTATTTTTATACTTATTTTTCATCTTTTTTTTCATCTTATTTTTCTACTTATTTTTCATCTTATTTTTCATCTTATTTTTATACTTATTTTTCATCTAATTTTTTATCTTATTTTTATACTTATTTTTTATCTTATTTTTCATCTAATTTTTTATCTTATTTTTATACTTATTTTTTATCTCATTTTTTATCTTATTTTTCATCTTATTTTTATACTTATTTTTTATCTTATTTTTATACTTATTTTTCATCTTATTTTTATACTTATTTTTTATCTTATTTTTATACTTATTTTTTATCTTATTTTTATACTTATTTTTCATCTTATGTTTGATCCTATTTTTATACTTATTTTTATACTTATTTTTATACTTATTTTTCATCTTATTTTTATACTTATTTTTTATCTTATTTTTATACTTATTTTTTATACTTATTTTTACACTTATTTTTTGTCTTATTTTTATACTTATTTTTCATCTTATGTTTGATCCTATTTTTATACTTATTTTTACACTTATTTTTCATCTTATTTTTATACTTATTTTCATCTTATTTTTATACTTATTTCTCATCTTTTTTTTCATCTTATTTTTATACTTATTTCTCATCTTATTTTTATACTTTTTTTATCTTATTTTTATACTTATTTTTCATCTTTTTTTTCATCTTATTTTTATACTTATTTCTCATCTTATTTTTATACTTTTTTTATCTTATTTTTATACTTATTTTTCATCTTTTTTTTCATCTTATTTTTATACTTATTTTTCATCTAATTTTTTATCTTATTTTTATACTTATTTTTCATCTAATTTTTTATCTTATTTTTATACTTATTTTTTATCTTATTTTTATACTTATTTTTCATCTTATTTTTATACTTATTTTTTATCTTATTTTTATACTTATTTTTCATCTTATTTTTATACTTATTTTTTATCTTAATTTTATACTTATTTTTCATCTTATTTTTATACTTATTTTTTATCTTATTTTTATACTTATTTTTCATCTTATTTTTATACTTATTTTTATACTTATTTTTCATCTTATGTTTGATCCTATTTTTATACTTATTTTTACACTTATTTTTCATCTTATTTTTATACTTATTTTTCATCTTATTTTTATACTTATTTTTTATCTTATTTTTATACTTATTTTTTATACTTATTTTTACACTTATTTTTTGTCTTATTTTTATACTTATTTTTCATCTTATGTTTGATCCTATTTTTATACTTATTTTTACACTTATTTTTCATCTTATTTTTCATCTTATTTTTATACTTATTTTTTATCTTATTTTTTATCTTATTTTTATACTTTTTTTCATCTTATTTTTCATCTTATTTTTATACTTATTTTTCATCTAATTTTTTATACTTATTTTTATACTTATTTTTCATCTTATTTTTATACTTATTTCTCATCTTATTTTTCATCTTATTTTTATACTTATTTTTATACTTATTTTTCATCTTATTTTTATACTTATTTTTATACATATTTTTCATCTTATTTTTATACTTATTTCTCATCTTATTTTTATACTTATTTTTATACTTATTTTTCATCTTATTTTTCATCTTATTTTTAATACTTATTTTTTATCTTATTTTTCATCTTTTTTTATAGTTTTTTTCATCTTATTTTTTCATTTTATTTTTTATTCTATTTTACATCTCATTTTTCATGTTATTATTATACTTAATTTTCATTTTATTTTTAATCCTTTTTTTATCTTATTTTTCATCTTATTTTTATCTTATTTTATCTTATTTTTATATTTATTTTTCATCTTATTTTTCATCTTATTTTTATACTTTTTTTATCTTATTTTTATACTTATTTTTTATCTTATTTTTCATCTTATTTTTATACTTATTTTTCATCTTATTTTTCATCTTATTTTTATACTTATTTTTCATCTAATTTTTTATCTTATTTTTATACTTATTTTTTATCTTATTTTTTATCTTATTTTTTATCTTATTTTTCATCTTATTTTTCTACTTATTTGTCATCTATTTTTTATCTTATTTTTTATCTTTTTTTTCATCTTATTTTTATAGTTATTTTTCATCTAATTTTTTATCTTTTTTTTATACTTATTTTTTATCTTATTTTTTATCTTATTTTTTATCTTATTTTTCATCTTATATTTTATCTTATTTTTCATCTTATTTTTATACTTATTATTCATCTTATTTTTTTTATCTTACTTTTATACTTTTTTTTATCTTATTTTATCTTATTTTTTATCTTATTTTTATACTTATTTTTAATCTTATATTTTATCTTATTTTTAATCTTATTTTTATACTTATTATTCATTTTATTTTTATACTTATTTTTCATCTTATTTTTATACTTATTTTTCATCTTATGTTTGATCCTATTTTTATACTTATTTTTATACTTATTTTTCATCTTATTTTTATACTTATTTTTTATCTTATTTTTATACTTATTTTCATCTTATTTTTATACTTATTTCTCATCTTATTTTTATACTTTTTTTATCTTATTTTTATACTTATTTTTCATCTTTTTTTTCATCTTATTTTTATACTTATTTTTCATCTTATTTTTATACTTATTTTTCATCTAATTTTTTATCTTATTTTTATACTTATTTTTTATCTTATTTTTTATCTTATTTTTCATCTTATTTTTATACTTATTTTTTATCTTATTTTTATACTTATTTTTCATCTTATTTTTATACTTATTTTTTATCTTATTTTTATACTTATTTTTCATCTTATTTTTATACTTATTTTTTATCTTATTTTTATACTTATTTTTCATCTTATTTTTATACTTATTTTTTATCTTATTTTTATACTTATTTTTCATCTTATTTTTATACTTATTTTTCATCTTATTTTTATACTTATTTTTTATCTTATTTTTATACTTATTTTTCATCTTATTTTTATACTTATTTCTCATCTTATTTTTCATCTTATTTTTATACTTATTATTCATCTTATTTTTTTTATCTTACTTTTATACTTTTTTTTATCTTATTTTATCTTATTTTTTATCTTATTTTTATACTTATTTTTAATCTTATATTTTATCTTATTTTTAATCTTATTTTTATACTTATTATTCATTTTATTTTTATACTTATTTTTCATCTTATTTTCATACTTATTTTTCATCTTATGTTTGATCCTATTTTTATACTTATTTTTATACTTATTTTTTATCTTATATTTTATCTTATTTTTTATCTTATTTTTATACTTATTTTTAATCTTATATTTTATCTTATTTTTAATCTTATTTTTATACTTATTATTCATTTTATTTTTATACTTATTTTTCATCTTATTTTTATACTTATTTTTCATCTAATTTTTTATCTTATTTTTATACTTATTTTTTATCTTATTTTTTATCTTATTTTTCATCTTATTTTTATACTTATTTTTTATCTTATTTTTATACTTATTTTTCATCTTATTTTTATACTTATTTTTCATCTTATTTTTATACTTATTTTTTATCTTATTTTTATACTTATTTTTCATCTTATTTTTTATCTTATTTTTATACTTATTTTTCATCTTATGTTTGATCCTATTTTTATACTTATTTTTACACTTATTTTTCATCTTATTTTTATACTTATTTTTCATCTTATTTTTATACTTATTTTTTATCTTATTTTTATACTTATTTTTTATACTTATTTTTACACTTATTTTTTGTCTTATTTTTATACTTATTTTTCATCTTATGTTTGATCCTATTTTTATACTTATTTTTACACTTATTTTTCATCTTATTTTTATACTTATTTTTCATCTTATTTTTATACTTATTTTTTATCTTATTTTTATACTTATTTTCATCTTATTTTTATACTTATTTCTCATCTTATTTTTATACTTTTTTTATCTTTTTTTTATACTTATTTTTTATCTTATTTTTTATCTTATTTTTTATCTTATTTTTCATCTTATATTTTATCTTATTTTTCATCTTATTTTTATACTTATTTCTCATCTTATTTTTATACTTATTTTTATACTTATTTTTCATCTTATTTTTCATCTTATTTTTAATACTTATTTTTTATCTTATTTTTCATCTTTTTTTATAGTTTTTTTCATCTTATTTTTTCATTTTATTTTTTATTCTATTTTACATCTCATTTTTCATGTTATTATTATACTTAATTTTCATTTTATTTTTAATCCTTTTTTTATCTTATTTTTCATCTTATTTTTATCTTATTTTATCTTATTTTTATATTTATTTTTCATCTTATTTTTCATCTTATTTTTATACTTTTTTTATCTTATTTTTATACTTATTTTTTATCTTATTTTTCATCTTATTTTTATACTTATTTTTCATCTTATTTTTCATCTTATTTTTATACTTATTTTTCATCTAATTTTTTATCTTATTTTTATACTTATTTTTTATCTTATTTTTTATCTTATTTTTTATCTTATTTTTCATCTTATTTTTCTACTTATTTGTCATCTATTTTTTATCTTATTTTTTATCTTTTTTTTCATCTTATTTTTATAGTTATTTTTCATCTAATTTTTTATCTTTTTTTTATACTTATTTTTTATCTTATTTTTTATCTTATTTTTTATCTTATTTTTCATCTTATATTTTATCTTATTTTTCATCTTATTTTTATACTTATTATTCATCTTATTTTTTTTATCTTACTTTTATACTTTTTTTTATCTTATTTTATCTTATTTTTTATCTTATTTTTATACTTATTTTTAATCTTATATTTTATCTTATTTTTAATCTTATTTTTATACTTATTATTCATTTTATTTTTATACTTATTTTTCATCTTATTTTTATACTTATTTTTCATCTTATGTTTGATCCTATTTTTATACTTATTTTTATACTTATTTTTCATCTTATTTTTATACTTATTTTTTATCTTATTTTTATACTTATTTTCATCTTATTTTTATACTTATTTCTCATCTTATTTTTATACTTTTTTTATCTTATTTTTATACTTATTTTTCATCTTTTTTTTCATCTTATTTTTATACTTATTTTTCATCTTATTTTTATACTTATTTTTCATCTAATTTTTTATCTTATTTTTATACTTATTTTTTATCTTATTTTTTATCTTATTTTTCATCTTATTTTTATACTTATTTTTTATCTTATTTTTATACTTATTTTTCATCTTATTTTTATACTTATTTTTTATCTTATTTTTATACTTATTTTTCATCTTATTTTTATACTTATTTTTTATCTTATTTTTATACTTATTTTTCATCTTATTTTTATACTTATTTTTTATCTTATTTTTATACTTATTTTTCATCTTATTTTTATACTTATTTTTCATCTTATTTTTATACTTATTTTTTATCTTATTTTTATACTTATTTTTCATCTTATTTTTATACTTATTTCTCATCTTATTTTTCATCTTATTTTTATACTTATTATTCATCTTATTTTTTTTATCTTACTTTTATACTTTTTTTTATCTTATTTTATCTTATTTTTTATCTTATTTTTATACTTATTTTTAATCTTATATTTTATCTTATTTTTAATCTTATTTTTATACTTATTATTCATTTTATTTTTATACTTATTTTTCATCTTATTTTCATACTTATTTTTCATCTTATGTTTGATCCTATTTTTATACTTATTTTTATACTTATTTTTTATCTTATATTTTATCTTATTTTTTATCTTATTTTTATACTTATTTTTAATCTTATATTTTATCTTATTTTTAATCTTATTTTTATACTTATTATTCATTTTATTTTTATACTTATTTTTCATCTTATTTTTATACTTATTTTTCATCTAATTTTTTATCTTATTTTTATACTTATTTTTTATCTTATTTTTTATCTTATTTTTCATCTTATTTTTATACTTATTTTTTATCTTATTTTTATACTTATTTTTCATCTTATTTTTATACTTATTTTTCATCTTATTTTTATACTTATTTTTTATCTTATTTTTATACTTATTTTTCATCTTATTTTTTATCTTATTTTTATACTTATTTTTCATCTTATGTTTGATCCTATTTTTATACTTATTTTTACACTTATTTTTCATCTTATTTTTATACTTATTTTTCATCTTATTTTTATACTTATTTTTTATCTTATTTTTATACTTATTTTTTATACTTATTTTTACACTTATTTTTTGTCTTATTTTTATACTTATTTTTCATCTTATGTTTGATCCTATTTTTATACTTATTTTTACACTTATTTTTCATCTTATTTTTATACTTATTTTTCATCTTATTTTTATACTTATTTTTTATCTTATTTTTATACTTATTTTCATCTTATTTTTATACTTATTTTTTATCTTATTTTTATACTTATTTTCATCTTATTTTTATACTTATTTCTCATCTTATTTTTATACTTTTTTTATCTTTTTTTTATACTTATTTTTTATCTTATTTTTTATCTTATTTTTTATCTTATTTTTCATCTTATATTTTATCTTATTTTTCATCTTATTTTTATACTTATTATTCATCTTATTTTTTTTATCTTACTTTTATACTTTTTTTTATCTTATTTTATCTTATTTTTTATCTTATTTTTATACTTATTTTTAATCTTATATTTTATCTTATTTTTAATCTTATTGTTATACTTATTATTCATTTTATTTTTATACTTATTTTTCATCTTATTTTTATACTTATTTTTCATCTTATGTTTGATCCTATTTTTATACTTATTTTTATACTTATTTTTTATCTTATTTTTATACTTATTTTTTATCTTATTTTTATACTTATTTCTCATCTTATTTTTCATCTTATTTTCATACTTATTTTTCATCTTATGTTTGATCCTATTTTTATACTTATTTTTATACTTATTTTTTATCTTATATTTTATCTTATTTTTTATCTTATTTTTATACTTATTTTTAATCTTATATTTTATCTTATTTTTAATCTTATTTTTATACTTATTATTCATTTTATTTTTATACTTATTTTTCATCTTATTTTTATACTTATTTTTCATCTAATTTTTTATCTTATTTTTATACTTATTTTTTATCTTATTTTTTATCTTATTTTTCATCTTATTTTTATACTTATTTTTTATCTTATTTTTATACTTATTTTTCATCTTATTTTTATACTTATTTTTCATCTTATTTTTATACTTATTTTTTATCTTATTTTTATACTTATTTTTCATCTTATTTTTTATCTTATTTTTATACTTATTTTTCATCTTATGTTTGATCCTATTTTTATACTTATTTTTACACTTATTTTTCATCTTATTTTTATACTTATTTTTCATCTTATTTTTATACTTATTTTTTATCTTATTTTTATACTTATTTTTTATACTTATTTTTACACTTATTTTTTGTCTTATTTTTATACTTATTTTTCATCTTATGTTTGATCCTATTTTTATACTTATTTTTACACTTATTTTTCATCTTATTTTTATACTTATTTTTCATCTTATTTTTATACTTATTTTTTATCTTATTTTTATACTTATTTTTTATCTTATTTTTATACTTATTTTTTATACTTATTTTTACACTTATTTTTTGTCTTATTTTTATACTTATTTTTCATCTTATGTTTGATCCTATTTTTATACTTATTTTTACACTTATTTTTCATCTTATTTTTATACTTATTTTTCATCTTATTTTTATACTTATTTTTTATCTTATTTTTATACTTATTTTATCTTATTTTTCATCTTATTTTTCATCTTATTTTTATACTTATTTTTTATCTTATTTTTATACTTATTTTTTATCTTATTTTTATACTTATTTTTCATCTTATTTTTCATCTTATTTTTCATCTTATTTTTATACTTATTTTTTATCTTATTTTTATACTTATTTTTAATCTTATTTTTATCTTATTTTTATACTTATTTTTCATCTTATTTTTCATCTTATTTTTATACTTATTTTTTATCTTCATTTTTATACTTATTTTTTATCTTCATTTTTATACTTATTTTTTATCTTATTTTTAATCTTATTTTTTCTTCGTATTTTTGATCTTATGTTAGATCCTATTTTTATACTTATTTTTTATCTTATTTTTCATCTTATTTTTTCTTATTTTTTTTATCTTACTTTTATACTTTTTTTTATCTTATTTTATCTTATTTTATATCTTATTTTTATACTTATTTTTAATCTTATATTTTATCTTATTTTTAATCTTATTTTTATACTTATTATTCATTTTATTTTTATACTTATTTTTCATCTTATTTTTATACTTATTTTTCATCTTATGTTTGATCCTATTTTTATACTTATTTTTATACTTATTTTTCATCTTATTTTTATACTTATTTTTTATCTTATTTTTATACTTATTTTTTATCTTATTTTTATACTTATTTCTCATCTTATTTTTCATCTTATTTTTATACTTATTTTTCATCTTATTTTTCATCTTATTTTTATACTTATTTTTCATCTTATTTTTATACTTATTATTATCTTATTTTTCATCTTATTTTTATACTTATTTTTCATCTAATTTTTTATCTTATTTTTATACTTATTTTTCATCTTATTTTTTATTTTATTTTTAATCTTATTTTTATACTTATTATTCATCTTATTTGTTATCTTATTTTTATACTTATTTTTTATCTTATTTTTCATCTTATTTTTATACTTTTTTTTCATCTAATTTTTTCTCTTATTTTTATACTTATTTTTCATCTTATTTTTATACTTATTTTTCATCTTATTTTTCATCTTATTTTTCATCTTATTTTTATACTTTTTTATCTTATTTTTCATCTTATTTTTCATCTTATTTTTCATCTTATTTTTATACTTATTTTTCATCTTATTTTTCATCTTATTTTTATACTTATTTTTCATCTAATTTTTTATCTTATTTTTATACTTATTTTTCATCTTATTTTTTATCTTATTTTTAATCTTATTTTTATACTTATTATTCATCTTATTTGTTATCTTATTTTTATACTTATTTTTTATCTTATTTTTCATCTTATTTTTATACTTTTTTTTCATCTAATTTTTTCTCTTATTTTTATACTTATTTTTCATCTTATTTTTATACTTATTTTTTATCTTATTTTTTATCTTATTTTTCATCTTATTTTTATACTTATTTTTCATCTTATTTTTTATCTTATTTTTATACTTATTTTACACTTATTTTTCATCTTATCTTTCATCTTATTTTTATACTTTTTTATACTTATTTTTTATTCTTGTATTTCATCTTATTTTTAATTTTAAATTTCATCTTATTTTTATACTTATTTTTCATCTTATTTTTAATACTTATTTTTTATCTTATTTTTCATCTTATTTTTTTATCTTATTTTTCATCTTTTTTTATAGTTTTTTTCATCTTATTTTTTCATTTTATTTTTTATTCTATTTTACATCTCATTTTTCATCTTATTATTATACTTAATTTTCATTTTATTTTTTATCCTTTTTTTATCTTATTTTTCATCTTATTTTTATCTTATTTTTCATCTTATTTTTCATCTTATTTTTCATCTTATTTTTATACTTTTTTATCTTATTTTTCATCTTATTTTTCATCTTATTTTTCATCTTATTTTTATACTTATTTTTCATCTTATTTTTCATCTTATTTTTATACTTATTTTTCATCTAATTTTTTATCTTATTTTTATACTTATTTTTTATCTTATTTTTTATCTTATTTTTATACTTTTTTTCATCTTATTTTTCATCTTATTTTTATACTTATTTTTCATCTAATTTTTTATACTTATTTTTATACTTATTTTTCATCTTATTTTTATACTTATTTCTCATCTTATTTTTCATCTTATTTTTATACTTATTTTTATACTTATTTTTCATCTTATTTTTATACTTATTTTTCATCTTATTTTTATACTTATTTTTTATCTTATTTTTATACTTATTTTTATACATATTTTTCATCTTATTTTTATACTTATTTCTCATCTTATTTTTATACTTATTTTTATACATATTTTTCATCTTATTTTTATACTTATTTCTCATCTTATTTTTATACTTATTTTTATACTTATTTTTCATCTTATTTTTCATCTTATTTTTAATACTTATTTTTTATCTTATTTTTCATCTTTTTTTATAGTTTTTTTCATCTTATTTTTTCATTTTATTTTTTATTCTATTTTACATCTCATTTTTCATGTTATTATTATACTTAATTTTCATTTTATTTTTAATCCTTTTTTTATCTTATTTTTCATCTTATTTTATCTTATTTTTATACTTATTTTTCATCTTATTTTTCATCTTATTTTTATACTTATTTCTCATCTTATTTTTATACTTATTTTTATACTTATTTTTCATCTTATTTTTCATCTTATTTTTAATACTTATTTTTTATCTTATTTTTCATCTTTTTTTATAGTTTTTTTCATCTTATTTTTTCATTTTATTTTTTATTCTATTTTACATCTCATTTTTCATGTTATTATTATACTTAATTTTCATTTTATTTTTAATCCTTTTTTTATCTTATTTTTCATCTTATTTTTATCTTATTTTATCTTATTTTTATACTTATTTTTCATCTTATTTTTCATCTTATTTTTATACTTATTTTTCATCTAATTTTTTATCTTATTTTTATACTTATTTTTTATCTTATTTTTTATCTTATTTTTTATCTTATTTTTCATCTTATTTTTCTACTTATTTTTCATCTATTTTTTATCTTATTTTTTATCTTATTTTTCATCTTATTTTTATAGTTATTTTTCATCTAATTTTTTATCTTTTTTTTATACTTATTTTTTATCTTATTTTTTATCTTATTTTTTATCTTATTTTTCATCTTATTTTTTATCTTATTTTTCATCTTATTTTTATACTTATTTTTTATCTTATTTTTATACTTATTTTTCATCTTATTTTTATACTTATTTTTTATCTTATTTTTATATTTATTTTTCATCTTATTTTTTATCTTATTTTTATACTTATTTTTCATCTTATGTTTGATCCTATTTTTATACTTTTTTTTACACTTATTTTTCATCTTATTTTTATACTTATTTTTCATCTTATTTTTATACTTATTTTTCATCTTATTTTTATACTTATTTTTTATCTTATTTTTATACTTATTTTCATCTTATTTTTATACTTATTTCTCATCTTATTTTTATACTTTTTTTATCTTATTTTTATACTTATTTTTCATCTTTTTTTTCATCTTATTTTTATACTTATTTCTCATCTTATTTTTATACTTTTTTTATCTTATTTTTATACTTATTTTTCATCTTTTTTTTCATCTTATTTTTCTACTTATTTTTCATCTTTTTTTTCATCTTATTTTTCTACTTATTTTTCATCTTATTTTTCATCTTATTTTTATACTTATTTTTATACTTATTTTTTATCTTATTTTTATACCTATTTTCATCTTATTTTATACCTATTTCTCATCTTATTTTTATACTTATTTTTTATACTTATTTTTTAATCTTGTAGTTTATCTTATTTTTATTCTTAAATTTCATTTTATTTTTATACTTATTTGTACTTATTTTTCATCTCATTTTTGATCTCATTTTTATACTTATTTTTCATCTTATTTTTTATCTTATGTTTGATCCTATTTTTATACTTATTTTTTATCTTATTTTTATACTTATTTTTTATCTTATTTTTATCTTATTTTTCATCTTATTTTTATACTTATTTTTTATCTTATTTTTATACTTATTTTTTATCTTATTTTTATCTTATTTTTATACTTATTTTTCATCTTATTTTTCATCTTATTTTTCATCTTATTTTTATACTTATTTTTTATCTTCATTTTTATACTTATTTTTTATCTTATTTTTAATCTTATTTTTTCTTCGTATTTTTGATCTTATGTTAGATCCTATTTTTATACTTATTTTTTATCTTATTTTTCATCTTATTTTTTCTTATTATTTTTTATCTTATTTTTCATCTTATTTTTATACTTATTTATCATCTTATATTTTATCTTATTTTTAATCTTATTTTTATACTTATTTTTTATCATATTTTTTCTCTTATTTTTATACTTATTTTTCATCTTATTTTTATACTTATTTTTCATCTTATTTTTTATCTTATTTTTATACTTATTTTTCATCTTATTTTTATACTTATTATTATCTTATTTTTCATCTTATTTTTATACTTATTTTTCATCTTATATTTTATCTTATTTTTCATCTTATTTTTATACTTATTATTCATCTTATTTTTTTATCTTATTTTTATACTTTTTTTCATCTTATTTTTCATCTTATTTTTATACTTATTTTTCATCTAATTTTTTATCTTATTTTTATACTTATTTTTTATATCTAATTTTTTCTCTTATTTTTATACTTATTTTTCATTTTTTTTTTTATCTTATGTTTGATCCTATTTTTATACTTATTTTTTATCTTATTTTTCATCTTATTTTTTATCTTATTTTTATACTTATTATTCATCTTATTTTTTTATCTTATTTTTATACTTTTTTTCATCTTATTTTTCATCTTATTTTTATACTTATTTTTCATCTAATTTTTTATACTTATTTTTATACTTATTTTTCATCTTATTTTTCATCTTATTTTTAATACTTATTTTTTATCTTATTTTTCATCTTATTTTTTTATCTTATTTTTCATCTTTTTTTATAGTTTTTTTTAATCTTATTTTTTCATTTTATTTTTTATTCTATTTTACATCTCATTTTTCATCTTATTATACATAATTTTCATTTTATTTTTAATCCTTTTTTTTATCTTATTTTTCATCTTATTTTTATCTTATTTTATCTTATTTTTATACTTATTTATCATCTTATTTTTTATCTTATTTTTATACTTTTTTATCTTATTTTTATACTTATTTTTCATCTTATTTTTCATCTTATTTTTATACTTATTTTTCATCTTATTTTTTATCTTATTTTTATACTTATTTTTTATCTTATTTTTATACTTATTTTTAATCTTATATTTTATCTTATTTTTAATCTTATTTTTATACTTATTATTCATTTTATTTTTATACTTATTTTTCATCTTATTTTTATACTTATTTTTCATCTTATGTTTGATCCTATTTTTATACTTATTTTTATACTTATTTTTCATCTTATTTTTATACTTATTTTTTATCTTATTTTTATACTTATTTTTTATCTTATTTTTATACTTATTTCTCATCTTATTTTTCATCTTATTTTTATACTTATTTTTCATCTTATTTTTCATCTTATTTTTATACTTATTTTTCATCTTATTTTTCATCTTATTTTTATACTTTTTTATCTTATTTTTATACTTATTTTTCATCTTATTTTTCATCTTATTTTTATACTTATTTTTCATCTTATTTTTCATCTTATTTTTCATCTTATTTTTATACTTTTTTATCTTATTTTTATACTTATTTTTCATCTTATTTTTCATCTTATTTTTATACTTATTTTTCATCTTATTTTTCATCTTATTTTTATACTTATTTTTCATCTAATTTTTTATCTTATTTTTATACTTATTTTTTATCTTATTTTTTATCTTATTTTTCATCTTATTTTTATACTTATTTTTTATACTTATTTTTTAATCTTGTAGTTTATATTATTTTTATTTTTAAATTTCATTTTATTTTTATACTTATTTATACTTATTTTTCATCTCATTTTTTATTTCATTTTTATACTTATTTTTCATCTTATTTTTTATCTAATGTTTGATCCTATTTTTATACTTATTTTTTATCTTATTTTTCATCTTATTTTTCATCTTATATTTCATCTTATTTTTCATCTTATTTTTATACTTATTTTTTATCTTATTTTTATACTTATTTTTTATCTTATTTTTCATCTTATTTTTCATCTTATTTTTATACTTATTTTTTATCTTATTTTTATACTTATTTTTTATCTTATTTTTCATCTTATTTTTCATCTTATATTTCATCTTATTTTTCATCTTATTTTTATACTTATTTTTTATCTTATTTTTATACTTATTTTTTATCTTATTTTTCATCTTATTTTTCATCTTATTTTTATACTTATTTTTCATCTTATTTTTATACTTATTTTTTATCTTATTTTTCATCTTATTTTTATACTTATTTTTTATCTTATTTTTATACTTATTTTTCATCTTATTTTTACACTTATTTTTCATCTTATTTTTATACTTATTTTTTATCTTATTTTTTATCTTATTTTTTCTTATTATTTTTTATCTTATTTTTCATCTTATTTTTATACTTATTTTTAATCTTATATTTTATCTTGTTTTTAATCTTATTTTATACTTATTATTCATCTTATTTTTTCATCTTATTTTTATACTTATTTTTCATCTTATTTTTTAACTTATTTTTATACTTTTTTTTAATCTTATATTTTATCTTATTTTTCATATTATTTTTATACTTATTATTCATCTTATATTTTATCTTATTTTTCATCTTATTTTCCATCTTATTTTTTATCTTATTTTTCATCTTATTTTTATACTTATTTTTCATCTTATATTTTATCTTATTTTTCATCTTATTTTTATACTTATTATTCATCTTATTTTTTTATCTTATTTTTATACTTATTTTTGCACTTATTTTTCATCTTATTTTTATACTTATTTTTTATCTTCATTTTTATACTTATTTTTTGTCTTTTTTTTATCTTATTTTTAATCTTATTTTTTCTTTATATTTTTGATCTTATGTTAGATCCTATTTTTATACTTATTTTTTATCTTATTTTTCATCTTATTTTTTCTTCTTATTTTTTATCTTATTTTTCATCTTATTTTTATACTTATTTATCATCTTATATTTTATCTTATTTTTAATCTTATTTTTATACTTATTTTTTATCGTATTTTTTCTCTTATTTTACTTATTTTTCATATTATTTTTATACTTATTTCTCATCTTATTTTTTCTCTTATTTTTATACTTATTTTTCATCTTATTTTTTATCTTATTTTTATACTTATTTTTTATCTTATTTTTATACTTATTTCTCATCTTATTTTTCATCTTATTTTTATACTTATTTTTCATCTTATTTTTATACTTATTTTTTATCTTCATTTTTATACTTATTTTTTGTCTTTTTTTTATCTTATTTTTAATCTTATTTTTTCTTTATATTTTTGATCTTATGTTAGATCCTATTTTTATACTTATTTTTTATCTTATTTTTCATCTTATTTTTTCTTATTATTTTTTATCTTATTTTTCATCTTATTTTTATACTTATTTATCATCTTATATTTTATCTTATTTTTAATCTTATTTTTATACTTATTTTTTATCGTATTTTTTCTCTTATTTTTACTTATTTTTCATATTATTTTTATACTTATTTCTCATCTTATTTTTTCTCTTATTTTTATACTTATTTTTCATCTTATTTTTATACTTATTATTCATCTTATTTTTTATCTTATTTTTATACTTATTTTTTATCTTATTTTTATACTTATTTTTCATCTTATTTTTTATCTTAATTTTAATCTTATTTTTATACTTATTATTCATCTTATTTGTTATCTTATTTTTATACTTATTTTTTATCTTATTTTTCATCTTATTTTTATACTTATTTTTCTTCTAATTTTTTCTCTTATTTTTATACTTATTTTTGCACTTATTTTTCATCTTATTTTTATACTTATTTTTTATCTTCATTTTTATACTTATTTTTTATCTTTTTTTTTATCTTATTTTTCATCTTATTTTTTCTTCTTATTTTTAATCTTATTTTTCATCTTATTTTTATACTTATTTATCATCTTATATTTTATCTTATTTTTAATCTTATTTTTATACTTATTTTTTATCATATTTTTTCTCTTATTTTTACTTATTTTTCATATTATTTTTATACTTATTTCTCATCTTATTTTTTCTCTTATTTTTATACTTATTTTTCATCTTATTTTTATACTTATTATTCATCTTATTTTTTATCTTATTTTTATACTTATTTTTTATCTTATTTTTATACTTATTTCTCATCTTATTTTTCATCTTATTTTTATACTTATTTTTCATCTTATTTTTTATCTTATTTTTAATCTTATTTTTATACTTATTATTCATCTTATTTGTTATCTTATTTTTATACTTATTTTTTATCTTATTTTTCATCTTATTTTTATACTTATTTTTCTTCTAATTTTTTCTCTTATTTTTATACTTATTTTTGCACTTTTTTTTCATCTTATTTTTATACTTATTTTTTATCTTCATTTTTATACTTATTTTTTATCTTTTTTTTTATCTTATTTTTAATCTTATTTTTTCTTTATATTTTTGATCTTATGTTAGATCCTATTTTTATACTTATTTTTTATCTTATTTTTCATCTTATTTTTTCTTCTTATTTTTTATCTTATTTTTCATCTTATTTTTATACTTATTTATCATCTTATATTTTATCTTATTTTTAATCTTATTTTTATACTTATTTTTTATCATATTTTTTCTCTTATTTTTACTTATTTTTTATATTATTTTTATACTTATTTCTCATCTTATTTTTTCTCTTATTTTTATACTTATTTTTCATCTTATTTTTATACTTATTATTCATCTTATTTTTCATCTTATTTTTATACTTATTTTTCATCTTATTTTTATACTTATTATTATCTTATTTTTCATCTTATTTTTATACTTATTTTTCATCTAATTTTTTATCTTATTTTTATACTTATTTTTCATCTTATTTTTTATCTTATTTTTAATCTTATTTTTATACTTATTATTCATCTTATTTGTTATCTTATTTTTATACTTATTTTTTATCTTATTTTTCATCTTATTTTTATACTTATTTTTCTTCTTATTTTTTCTCTTATTTTTATACTTATTTTTCATCTTATTTTTATACTTATTTTTCATCTAATTTTTTATACTTATTTTTATACTTATTTTTCATCTTATTTTTATACTTATTTCTCATCTTATTTTTCATCTTATTTTTATACTTATTTTTATACTTATTTTTCATCTTATTTTTATACTTATTTTTCATCTTATTTTTATACTTATTTTTTATCTTATTTTTATACTTATTTTTATACATATTTTTCATCTTATTTTTATACTTATTTTTCATCTAATTTTTTATCTTATTTTTATACTTATTTTTTATCTTATTTTTTATCTTATTTTTCATCTTATTTTTATACTTATTTTTTATCCTATTTTTATACTTATTTTTCATCTAATTTTTTATCTTATTTTTATACTTATTTTTTATCTTATTTTTCATCTTATTTTTATACTTATTTTTTAACTTATTTTTATACTTATTTTTCATCTTATTTTTATACTTATTTTTTATCTTATGTTTGATCCTATTTTTATACTTATTTTTATACTTATTTTTCATCTTATTTTTATACTTATTTTTCATCTTATTTTTATACTTATTTTTCATCTAATTTTTTATCTTATTTTTATACTTATTTTTCATCTTATTTTTTATCTTATTTTTAATCTTATTTTTATACTTATTATTCATCTTATTTGTTATCTTATTTTTATACTTATTTTTTATCTTATTTTTCATCTTATTTTTATACTTATTTTTCTTCTTATTTTTTCTCTTATTTTTATACTTATTTTTCATCTAATTTTTTATACTTATTTTTATACTTATTTTTCATCTTATTTTTATACTTATTTCTCATCTTATTTTTCATCTTATTTTTATACTTATTTTTATACTTATTTTTCATCTTATTTTTATACTTATTTTTCATCTTATTTTTATACTTATTTTTTATCTTATTTTTATACTTATTTTTATACATATTTTTCATCTTATTTTTATACTTATTTTTCATCTAATTTTTTATCTTATTTTTATACTTATTTTTCATCTTATTTTTATACTTATTTTTTAACTTATTTTTATACTTATTTTTCATCTTATTTTTATACTTATTTTTTATCTTATGTTTGATCCTATTTTTATACTTATTTTTATACTTATTTTTCATCTTATTTTTATACTTATTTTTTATCTTATTTTTATACTTATTTTTCATCTTATTTTTATACTTCTTTCTCATCTTATTTTTCATCTTATTTTTATACTTATTTTTTATCTTATTTTTATACTTATTTTTTATCTTATTTTTATACTTATTTTTTATCTTATTTTTATACTTATTTTTAATCTTATTTTTATACTTATTTTTCATCTTATTTTTATACTTATTTTTTATCTTATGTTTGATCCTATTTTTATACTTATTTTTATACTTATTTTTCATCTTATTTTTATACTTATTTTTCATCTTATTTTTATACTTATTTTTCATCTAATTTTTTATCTTATTTTTATACTTATTTTTCATCTTATTTTTTATCTTATTTTTAATCTTATTTTTATACTTATTATTCATCTTATTTGTTATCTTATTTTTATACTTATTTTTTATCTTATTTTTCATCTTATTTTTATACTTATTTTTCTTCTTATTTTTTCTCTTATTTTTATACTTATTTTTCATCTTATTTTTACACTTATTTTTCATCTTATCTTTTATCTTATTTTTATACTTATTTTTCATCTAATTTTTTATACTTATTTTTATACTTATTTTTCATCTTATTTTTATACTTATTTCTCATCTTATTTTTCATCTTATTTTTATACTTATTTTTATACTTATTTTTCATCTTATTTTTATACTTATTTTTCATCTTATTTTTATACTTATTTTTTATCTTATTTTTATACTTATTTTTATACATATTTTTCATCTTATTTTTATACTTATTTTTCATCTAATTTTTTATCTTATTTTTATACTTATTTTTCATCTTATTTTTATACTTATTTTTTAACTTATTTTTATACTTATTTTTCATCTTATTTTTATACTTATTTTTTATCTTATGTTTGATCCTATTTTTATACTTATTTTTATACTTATTTTTCATCTTATTTTTATACTTATTTTTTATCTTATTTTTATACTTATTTTTCATCTTATTTTTATACTTCTTTCTCATCTTATTTTTCATCTTATTTTTATACTTATTTTTTATCTTATTTTTATACTTATTTTTTATCTTATTTTTATACTTATTTTTTATCTTATTTTTATACTTATTTTTAATCTTATTTTTATACTTATTTTTTATCTTATTTTTATACTTATTTTTATACTTATTTTTAATCTTATTTTTATACTTATTTCTCATCTTATTTTTATACTTATTTTTACACTTATTTTTCATCTTATCTTTCATCTTATTTTTATACTTATTTTTTATACTTATTTTTTAATCTTGTAGTTCATATTATTTTTATTCTTAAATTTCATTTTATTTTTATACTTATTTATACTTATTTTTCATCTCATTTTTTATTTCATTTTTATACTTATTTTTCATCTTATTTTTTATCTTATGTTTGATCCTATTTTTATACTTATTTTTTATCTTATTTTTCATCTTATTTTTCATCTTATATTTCATCTTATTTTTCATCTTATTTTTATACTTATTTTTTATCTTATTTTTATACTTATTTTTTATCTTATTTTTCATCTTATTTTTCATCTTATTTTTATACTTATTTTTTATCTTATTTTTATACTTATTTTTCATCTTATTTTTATACTTATTTTTCATCTTATTTTTCATCTTATATTTCATCTTATTTTTCATCTTATTTTTATACTTATTTTTTATATTATTTTATACTTATTTTTTATCTTATTTTTATACTTATTTTTTATCTTATTTTTCATCTTATTTTTATACTTCTTTTTTATCTTATTTTTATACTTATTTTTCATCTTATTTTTACACTTATTTTTCATCTTATTTTTATACTTATTTTTAATCTTATATTTTATCTTATTTTTAATCTTATTTTATACTTATTTTTCATCTCATTTTTTCATCTTATTTTAATACTTATTTTTCATCTTATTTTTTAACTTATTTTTATACTTTTTTTTAATCTTATATTTTATCTTATTTTTCATATTATTTTTATACTTATTATTCATCTTATAATTTATCTTATTTTTCATCTTATTTTCCATCTTATTTTTTATCTTATTTTTCATCTTATATTTTATCATATTTTTTATCTTATTTTTATACTTATTATTCATCTTATTTTTTTATCTTATTTTTATACTTTTTTTCATCTTATTTTATCTTATTTTTCATCTTATTTTTATACTTATTTTTAATCTTATATTTTATCTTATTTTTCATCTTATTTTTATACTTATTTTTCATCTTATATTTTATCTTATTTTTCATCTTATTTTTATACTTATTTTTCATCTTATATTTTATCTTATTTTTCATCTTATTTTTATACTTATTATTCATCTTATTTTTTTATCTTATTTTTATACTTTTTTTCATCTTATTTTATCTTATTTTTCATCTTATTTTTATACTTATTTTTCATCTTATATTTTATCTTATTTTTCATCTTATTTTTATACTTATTATTCATCTTATTTTTTTATCTTATTTTTATACTTTTTTTCATCTTATTTTATCTTATTTTTCATCTTATTTTTATACTTATTTTTAATCTTATATTTTATCTTATTTTTCATCTTATTTTTATACTTATTTTTCATCTTATATTTTATCTTATTTTTCATCTTATTTTTATACTTATTTTTCATCTTATATTTTATCTTATTTTTCATCTTATTTTTATACTTATTATTCATCTTATTTTTTTATCTTATTTTTATACTTTTTTTCATCTTATTTTATCTTCTTTTTCATCTTATTTTTATACTTATTTTTAATCTTATTTTTATACTTATATTTTATCTTATTTTTCATCTTATTTTTATACTTATTATTCATCTTATTTTTTTATCTTATTTTTATACTTTTTTTTATCTTATTTTTCATCTTATTTTTCATCTTATTTTTATACTTATTTTTTATCTTATTTTTATACTTATTTTTCATCTTATTTTTCATCTTATATTTCATCTTATTTTTCATCTTATTTTTATACTTATTTTTTATCTTATTTTATACTTATTTTTTATCTTATTTTTATACTTATTTTTTATCTTATTTTTCATCTTATTTTTATACTTATTATTCATCTTATTTTTTTATCTTATTTTTATACTTTTTTTTATCTTATTTTTCATCTTATTTTTCATCTTATTTTTATACTTATTTTTTATCTTATTTTTATACTTATTTTTCATCTTATTTTTCATCTTATATTTCATCTTATTTTTCATCTTATTTTTATACTTATTTTTTATCTTATTTTATACTTATTTTTTATCTTATTTTTATACTTATTTTTTATCTTATTTTTCATCTTATTTTTATAATTCTTTTTTATCTTATTTTTATACTTATTTTTCATCTTATTTTTACACTTATTTTTCATCTTATTTTTATACTTATTTTTAATCTTATATTTTATCTTATTTTTAATCTTATTTTATACTTATTTTTCATCTCATTTTTTCATCTTATTTTAATACTTATTTTTCATCTTATTTTTTAACTTATTTTTATACTTTTTTTTAATCTTATATTTTATCTTATTTTTCATATTATTTTTATACTTATTATTCATCTTATAATTTATCTTATTTTCATCTTATTTTCCATCTTATTTTTTATCTTATTTTTCATCTTATATTTTATCTTATTTTTCATCTTATTTTTATACTTATTATTCATCTTATTTTTTTATCTTATTTTTATACTTTTTTTCATCTTATTTTATCTTATTTTTCATCTTATTTTTATACTTATTTTTCATCTTATATTTAATCTTATTTTTCATCTTATTTTTATACTTATTTTTCATCTTATATTTTATCTTATTTTTCATCTTATTTTTATACTTATTATTCATCTTATTTTTTTATCTTATTTTTATACTTTTTTTCATCTTATTTTATCTTATTTTTCATCTTATTTTTATACTTATTTTTCATCTTATATTTTATCTTATTTTTCATCTTATTTTTATACTTATTATTCATCTTATTTTTTTATCTTATTTTTATACTTTTTTTCATCTTATTTTATCTTATTTTTCATCTTATTTTTATACTTATTTTTCATCTTATATTTTATCTTATTTTTCATCTTATTTTTATACTTATTATTCATCTTATTTTTTTATCTTATTTTTATACTTTTTTTCATCTTATTTTATCTTATTTTTCATCTTATTTTTATACTTATTTTTAATCTTATATTTTATCTTATTTTTCATCTTATTTTTATACTTATTTTTCATCTTATATTTTATCTTATTTTTCATCTTATTTTTATACTTATTTTTCATCTTATTTTTTTATCTTATTTTTATACTTTTTTTCATCTTATTTTATCTTCTTTTTCATCTTATTTTTATACTTATTTTTAATCTTATTTTTATACTTATATTTTATCTTATTTTTCATCTTATTTTTATACTTATTATTTATCTTATTTTTTTATCTTATTTTTATACTTTTTTTCATCTTATTTTATCTTATTTTTCATCTTATTTTTATACTTATTTTTAATCTTATATTTTATCTTATTTTTCATCTTATTTTTATACTTATTTTTCATCTTATATTTTATCTTATTTTTCATCTTATTTTTATACTTATTTTTCATCTTATATTTTATCTTATTTTTCATCTTATTTTTATACTTATTATTCATCTTATTTTTTTATCTTATTTTTATACTTTTTTTCATCTTATTTTATCTTCTTTTTCATCTTATTTTTATACTTATTTTTAATCTTATTTTTATACTTATTTTTTATCTTATTTTTATACTTATTTTTACACTTATTTTTCATCTTATTTTTATACTTATTTTTCATCTTATTTTTATACTTATTTTTTATCTTATTTTTATACTTATTTTTTATCTTATTTTTATACTTATTTCTCATCTTATTTTTATACTTATTTTTACACTTATTTTTCATCTTATTTTTATACTTATTTTTCATCTTATTTTTATACTTATTTTTATACATATTTTTCATCTTATTTTTACACTTATTTTTCATCTTATCTTTCATCTTATTTTTATACTTATTTTTTATACTTATTTTTTAATCTTGTAGTTCATATTATTTTTATTCTTAAATTTCATTTTATTTTTATACTTATTTATACTTATTTTTCATCTCATTTTTTATTTCATTTTTATACTTATTTTTCATCTTATTTTTTATCTTATGTTTGATCCTATTTTTATACTTATTTTTTATCTTATTTTTCATCTTATTTTTCATCTTATATTTCATCTTATTTTTCATCTTATTTTTATACTTATTTTTTATCTTATTTTTATACTTATTTTTTATCTTATTTTTCATCTTATTTTTCATCTTATTTTTATACTTATTTTTTATCTTATTTTTATACTTATTTTTCATCTTATTTTTCATCTTATATTTCATCTTATTTTTCATCTTATTTTTATACTTATTTTTTATCTTATTTTATACTTATTTTTTATCTTATTTTTATACTTATTTTTTATCTTATTTTTCATCTTATTTTTATACTTCTTTTTTATCTTATTTTTATACTTATTTTTCATCTTATTTTTACACTTATTTTTCATCTTATTTTTATACTTATTTTTTATCTTCATTTTTATACTTATTTTTTATCTTATTTTTCATCTTATTTTTTCTTATTATTTTTTATCTTATTTTTCATCTTATTTTTAGACTTATTTTTAATCTTATATTTTATCTTATTTTTAATCTATTTTATACTTATTTTTCATCTTATTTTTTCATCTTATTTTTATACTTATTTTTCATCTTATTTTTTAACTTATTTTTATACTTTTTTTTAATCTTATATTTTATCTTATTTTTCATATTATTTTTATACTTATTTTTCATCTTATTTTTATACTTATTTTTTATCTTATTTTTATAGTTATTTTTCATCTTATTTTTATACATATTTTTCATCTTATTTTATACTTATTTCTCATCTTATTTTTATACTTATTTTTACACTTATTTTTTATCTTATTTTTCATCTTATTTTTATACTTATTTTTCATCTTATTTTCATCTTATTTTTACACTTATTTTTCATCTTATTTTTGTACTTATTATTATCTTATTTTTCATCTTATTTTTATACTTATTTTTCATCTTATATTTTATCTTATTTTTTATCTTATTTTTATACTTATTATTCATCTTATGTTTTTATCTTATTTTTATACTTTTTTCATCTTATTTTTCATCTTATTTTTATACTTATTTTTCATCTTATTTTTATACTTATTTTTCATCTTATATTTTATCTTATTTTTCATCTTATTTTTATACTTATTATTCATCTTATTTTTTTATCTTATTTTTATACTTTTTTTATCTTATTTTTCATCTTATTTTTATACTTATTTTTCATCTAATTTTTTATCTTATTTTTATACTTATTTTTCATCTTATTTTTATACTTTTTTTCATCTTATTTTTCATCTTATTTTTATACTTATTTTTCATCTTATATTTTATCTTATTTTTCATCTTATTTTTATACTTATTATTCATCTTATTTTTTTATCTTATTTTTATACTTTTTTTCATCTTATTTTTCATCTTATTTTTATACTTATTATTCATCTTATTTTTTTATCTTATTTTTATACTTTTTTTCATCTTATTTTTCATCTTATTTTTATACTTATTATTCATCTTATTTTTTTATCTTATTTTTATACTTTTTTTCATCTTATTTTTCATCTTATTTTTATACTTATTTTTTATCTTATTTTTATACTTATTTTTCATCTTATTTTTCATCTTATATTTCATCTTATTTTTCATCTTATTTTTATACTTATTTTTTATCTTATTTTATACTTATTTTTTATCTTATTTTTATACTTATTTTTTATCTTATTTTTCATCTTATTTTTATACTTCTTTTTTATCTTATTTTTATACTTATTTTTCATCTTATTTTTACACTTATTTTTCATCTTATTTTTATACTTATTTTTTATCTTCATTTTTATACTTATTTTTTATCTTATTTTTCATCTTATTTTTTCTTATTATTTTTTATCTTATTTTTCATCTTATTTTTAGACTTATTTTTAATCTTATATTTTATCTTATTTTTAATCTATTTTATACTTATTTTTCATCTTATTTTTTCATCTTATTTTTATACTTATTTTTCATCTTATAATTTATCTTATTTTTCATCTTATTTTCCATCTTATTTTTTATCTTATTTTTCATCTTATTTTTATACTTATTTTTCATCTTATATTTTATCTTATTTTTCATCTTATTTTTATACTTATTATTCATCTTATTTTTTTATCTTATTTTTATACTTTTTTTCATCTTATTTTATCTTATTTTTCATCTTATTTTTATACTTATTTTTCATCTTATATTTTATCTTATTTTTCATCTTATTTTTATACTTATTATTCATTTTATTTTTTCATCTTATTTTTATACTTATTTTTCATCTTATTTTTTAACTTATTTTTATACTTATTTTTATACTTATTTTTCATCTTATTTTTATACTTATTTTTTATCTTATTTTTATACTTATTTTTCATCTTATTTTTATACATATTTTTCATCTTATTTTATACTTATTTCTCATCTTATTTTTATACTTATTTTTACACTTATTTTTTATCTTATTTTTCATCTTATTTTTATACTTATTTTTCATCTTATTTTCATCTTATTTTTACACTTATTTTTCATCTTATTTTTGTACTTATTTTTTATCTTCATTTTTATACTTATTTTTTATCTTATTTTTAATCTTATTTTTTCTTCGTATTTTTGATCTTATGTTAGATCCTATTTTTATACTTATTTTTTATCTTATTTTTCATCTTATTTTTATACTTATTTATCATCTTATATTTTATCTTATTTTTAATCTTATTTTTATACTTATTATTCATTTTATTTTTTCATCTTATTTTTATACTTATTTTTCATCTTATTTTTTAACTTATTTTTATACTTATTTTTATACTTATTTTTCATCTTATTTTTATACTTATTTTTTATCTTATTTTTATACTTATTTTTCATCTTATTTTTATACATATTTTTCATCTTATTTTATACTTATTTCTCATCTTATTTTTATACTTATTTTTACACTTATTTTTTATCTTATTTTTCATCTTATTTTTATACTTATTTTTCATCTTATTTTCATCTTATTTTTACACTTATTTTTCATCTTATTTTTGTACTTATTTTTTATCTTCATTTTTATACTTATTTTTTATCTTATTTTTAATCTTATTTTTTCTTCGTATTTTTGATCTTATGTTAGATCCTATTTTTATACTTATTTTTTATCTTATTTTTCATCTTATTTTTATACTTATTTATCATCTTATATTTTATCTTATTTTTAATCTTATTTTTATACTTATTTTTTATCATATTTTTTCTCTTATTTTTATACTTATTTTTATCTTATTTTTATACTTATTTCTCATCTTATTTTTTCTCTTATTTTTATACTTATTTTTCATCTTATTTTTATACTTATTATTCATCTTATTTTTTATCTTATTTTTATACTTATTTTTCATCTTATTTTTATACTTATTTCTCATCTTATTTTTCATCTTATTTTTATACTTATTTCTCATCTTATTTTTCATCTTATTTTTATACTTATTTTTCATCTTATTTTTATACTTATTATTATCTTATTTTTCATCTTATTTTTATACTTATTTTTCATCTTATATTTTATCTTATTTTTCATCTTATTTTTATACTTATTATTCATCTTATGTTTTTATCTTATTTTTATACTTTTTTCATCTTATTTTTCATCTTATTTTTATACTTATTTTTCATCTTATTTTTATACTTATTTTTCATCTTATATTTTATCTTATTTTTCATCTTATTTTTATACTTATTATTCATCTTATTTTTTTATCTTATTTTTATACTTTTTTTATCTTATTTTTCATCTTATTTTTATACTTATTTTTCATCTAATTTTTTATCTTATTTTTATACTTATTTTTCATCTTATTTTTATACTTTTTTTCATCTTATTTTTCATCTTATTTTTATACTTATTTTTCATCTTATATTTTATCTTATTTTTCATCTTATTTTTATACTTATTATTCATCTTATTTTTTTATCTTATTTTTATACTTTTTTTCATCTTATTTTTCATCTTATTTTTATACTTATTATTCATCTTATTTTTTTATCTTATTTTTATACTTTTTTTCATCTTATTTTTCATCTTATTTTTATACTTATTATTCATCTTATTTTTTTATCTTATTTTTATACTTTTTTTCATCTTATTTTTCATCTTATTTTTATACTTATTTTTCATCTTATTTTTATACTTATTTTTTATCTTATTTTTATACTTATTTTTCATCTTATTTTTATACTTATTTTTCATCTTATATTTTATCTTATTTTTCATCTTATTTTTATACTTATTATTCATCTTATTTTTTATCTTATTTTTAATCTTATTTTTATACTTATTATTCATTTTATTTTTTCATCTTATTTTTATACTTATTTTTCATCTTATTTTTTAACTTATTTTTATACTTATTTTTATACTTATTTTTCATCTTATTTTTATACTTATTTTTTATCTTATTTTTATACTTATTTTTCATCTTATTTTTATACTTATTTTTCATCTTATATTTTATCTTATTTTTCATCTTATTTTTATACTTATTTTTAATCTTATATTTTATCTTATTTTTAATCTTATTTTTATACTTATTATTCATTTTATTTTTTCATCTTATTTTTATACTTATTTTTCATCTTATTTTTTAACTTATTTTTATACTTATTTTTATACTTATTTTTCATCTTATTTTTATACTTATTTTTTATCTTATTTTTATACTTATTTTTCATCTTATTTTTATACTTATTTCTCATCTTATTTTTCATCTTATTTTTATACTTATTTTTACACTTATTTTTCATCTTATTTTTATACTTATTTTTCATCTTATTTTTATACTTATTTTTCATCTTATTTTTATACTTATTTTTTATCTTATTTTTATACTTATTTTTCATCTTATTTTTAAACTTATTTCTCATCTTATTTTTCATCTTATTTTTATGCTTATTTTTCATCTTATTTTTATACTTATTTTTTATCTTATTTTTATACATATTTTTCATCTTATTTTTATACTTATTTTTCATCTTATTTTTATACTTATTTTTCATCTTATTTTTATACTTATTTTTTATCTTATTTTTATACTTATTTTTCATCTTATTTTTATACTTATTTCTCATCTTATTTTTCATCTTGTTTTTATACTTATTTTTACACTTATTTTTCATCTTATTTTTATACTTATTTTTCATCTTATTTTTATACTTATTTTTCATCTTATTTTTCATCTTATTTTTATGCTTATTTTTTATCTTATTTTTATACTTATTTTTTATCTTATTTTTATACATATTTTTCATCTTATTTTATACTTATTTCTTATCTTATTTTTATACTTATTTTTCATCTTATTTTTAAACTTATTTCTCATCTTATTTTTCATCTTATTTTTATACTTATTTTTACACTTATTTTTCATCTTATTTTTATGCTTATTTTTCATCTTATTTTTATACTTATTTTTTATCTTATTTTTATACATATTTTTCATCTTATTTTATACTTATTTCTCATCTTATTTTTATACTTATTTTTACACTTATTTTTCATCTTATCTTTCATCTTATTTTTATACTTATTTTTTATACTTATTTTTTAATCTTGTAGTTCATCTTATTTTTATTCTTAAATTTTATTTTATTTTTATACTTATTTATACTTATTTTTCATCTCATTTTTATACTTATTTTTCATCTTATTTTTTATCTTATGTTTGATCCTATTTTTATACTTATTTTTTATCTTATTTTTATACTTATTTTTTATCTATTTTTTATCTTATTTTTTATCTTATTTTTCATCTTATGTTTCATCTTATTTTTCATCTTATTTTTATACTTATTTTTTATCTTATTTTTATACTTATTTTTCATCTTATTTTCATCTTATTTTTACACTTATTTTTCATCTTATTTTTGTACTTATTTTTTATCTTCATTTTTATACTTATTTTTTATCTTATTTTTAATCTTATTTTTTCTTCGTATTTTTGATCTTATGTTAGATCCTATTTTTATACTTATTTTTTATCTTATTTTTCATCTTATTTTTTCTTATTATTTTTTATCTTATTTTTCATTTTATTTTTATACTTATTTATCATCTTATATTTTATCTTATTTTTAATCTTATTTTTATACTTATTTTTTATCATATTTTTTCTCTTATTTTTATACTTATTTTTCATCTTATTTTTATACTTATTTCTCATCTTATTTTTATCTTATTTTTATACTTATTTCTCATCTTATTTTTCATCTTATTTTTATACTTATTTTTCATCTTATTTTTATACTTATTATTATCTTATTTTTCATCTTATTTTAATACTTATTTTTCATCTTATATTTTATCTTATTTTTCATCTTATTTTTATACTTATTATTCATCTTATGTTTTTATCTTATTTTTATACTTTTTTCATCTTATTTTTCATCTTATTTTTATACTTATTTTTCATCTTATTTTTATACTTATTTTTCATCTTATATTTTATCTTATTTTTCATCTTATTTTTATACTTATTATTCATCTTATTTTTTTATCTTATTTTTATACTTTTTTTATCTTATTTTTCATCTTATTTTTATACTTATTTTTCATCTTATTTTTATACTTATTTTTTATCTTATTTTTATACTTATTTTTCATCTTATTTTTATACTTATTTTTCATCTTATATTTTATCTTATTTTTCATCTTATTTTTATACTTATTATTCATCTTATTTTTTTATCTTATTTTTATACTTTTTTTCATCTTATTTTATCTTATTTTTCATCTTATTTTTATACTTATTTTTAATCTTATATTTTATCTTATTTTTAATCTTATTTTTATACTTATTATTCATTTTATTTTTTCATCTTATTTTTATACTTATTTTTCATCTTATTTTTTAACTTATTTTTATACTTATTTTTTATCTTATTTTTATACTTATTTCTCATCTTATTTTTATACTTATTTCTCATCTTATTTTTCATCTTATTTTTATACTTATTTTTACACTTATTTTTCATCTTATTTTTATACTTATTTTTACACTTATTTTTCATCTTATTTTTATACTTATTTTTCATCTTATTTTTATACTTATTTTTTATCTTATTTTTATACTTATTTTTCATCTTATTTTTAAACTTATTTCTCATCTTATTTTTCATCTTATTTTTATGCTTATTTTTCATCTTATTTTTATACTTATTTTTTATCTTATTTTTATACATATTTTTCATCTTATTTTATACTTATTTCTTATCTTATTTTTATACTTATTTTTCATCTTATTTTTAAACTTATTTCTCATCTTATTTTTCATCTTATTTTTATACTTATTTTTACACTTATTTTTCATCTTATTTTTATGCTTATTTTTCATCTTATTTTTATACTTATTTTTTATCTTATTTTTATACATATTTTTCATCTTATTTTATACTTATTTCTTATCTTATTTTTATACTTATTTTTCATCTTATTTTTAAACTTATTTCTCATCTTATTTTTCATCTTATTTTTATACTTATTTTTACACTTATTTTTCATCTTATTTTTATGCTTATTTTTCATCTTATTTTTATACTTATTTTTTATCTTATTTTTATACATATTTTTCATCTTATTTTATACTTATTTCTCATCTTATTTTTATACTTATTTTTACACTTATTTTTCATCTTATCTTTCATCTTATTTTTATACTTATTTTTACACTTATTTTTCATCTTATTTTTATGCTTATTTTTCATCTTATTTTTATACTTATTTTTTATCTTATTTTTATACCTATTTTTCATCTTATTTTATACTTATTTCTCATCTTATTTTTATACTTATTTTTACACTTATTTTTCATCTTATCTTTCATCTTATTTTTATACTTATTTTTTATACTTATTTTTTAATCTTGTAGTTCATCTTATTTTTATTCTTAAATTTTATTTTATTTTTATACTTATTTATACTTATTTTTCATCTCATTTTTTATCTCATTTTTATACTTATTTTTCATCTTATTTTTTATCTTATGTTTGATCCTATTTTTATACTTATTTTTTATCTTATTTTTATACTTATTTTTTATCTATTTTTTATCTTATTTTTTATCTTATTTTTCATCTTATTTTTCATCTTATTTTTCATCTTATTTTTATACTTATTTTTTATCTTATTTTTATACTTATTTTTCATCTTATTTTCATCTTATTTTTACACTTATTTTTCATCTTATTTTTGTACTTATTTTTTATCTTCATTTTTATACTTATTTTTTATCTTATTTTTAATCTTATTTTTTCTTCGTATTTTTGATCTTATGTTAGATCCTATTTTTATACTTATTTTTTATCTTATTTTTCATCTTATTTTTTCTTATTATTTTTTATCTTATTTTTCATCTTATTTTTATACTTATTTATCATCTTATATTTTATCTTATTTTTAATCTTATTTTTATACTTATTTTTTATCATATTTTTTCTCTTATTTTTATACTTATTTTTCATCTTATTTTTATACTTATTATTCATCTTATTTTTTATCTTATTTTTATACTTATTTTTCATCTTATTTTTATACTTATTTCTCATCTTATTTTTATCTTATTTTTATACTTATTTCTCATCTTATTTTTCATCTTATTTTTATACTTATTTTTCATCTTATTTTTATACTTATTATTATCTTATTTTTCATCTTATTTTTATACTTATTTTTCATCTTATATTTTATCTTATTTTTCATCTTATTTTTATACTTATTATTCATCTTATTTTTTTATCTTATTTTTATACTTTTTTTATCTTATTTTTCATCTTATTTTTATACTTATTTTTCATCTAATTTTTTATACTTATTTTTATACTTATTTTTCATCTTATTTTTATACTTTTTTTCATCTTATTTTTCATCTTATTTTTATACTTATTTTTCATCTTATATTTTATCTTATTTTTCATCTTATTTTTATACTTATTATTCATCTTATTTTTTTATCTTATTTTTATACTTTTTTTCATCTTATTTTTCATCTTATTTTTATACTTATTTTTCATCTTATTTTTATACTTATTTTTAATCTTATATTTTATCTTATTTTTAATCTTATTTTATACTTATTTTTCATCTTATTTTTTCATCTTATTTTTATACTTATTTTTCATCTTATTTTTTAACTTATTTTTATACTTTTTTTCATCTTATTTTTCATCTTATTTTTATACTTATTTTTAATCTTATATTTTATCTTATTTTTATACTTATTTTTCATCTTATATTTTATCTTATTTTTCATCTTATTTTTATACTTATTTTTCATCTTATATTTTATCTTATTTTTCATCTTATTTTTATACTTATTATTCATCTTATTTTTTTATCTTATTTTTATACTTTTTTTCATCTTATTTTATCTTATTTTTCATCTTATTTTTATACTTATTTTTCATCTTATATTTTATCTTATTTTTCATCTTATTTTTATACTTATTATTCATCTTATTTTTTTATCTTATTTTTATACTTTTTTTCATCTTATTTTATCTTATTTTTCATCTTATTTTTATACTTATTTTTCATCTTATTTTTATACTTATTATTCATCTTATTTTTTTATCTTATTTTTATACTTTTTTTCATCTTATTTTATCTTATTTTTCATCTTATTTTTATACTTATTTTTAATCTTATATTTTATCTTATTTTTCATCTTATTTTTATACTTATTTTTCATCTTATATTTTATCTTATTTTTCATCTTATTTTTATACTTATTTTTCATCTTATATTTTATCTTATTTTTCATCTTATTTTTATACTTATTATTCATCTTATTTTTTTATCTTATTTTTATACTTTTTTCATCTTATTTTATCTTCTTTTTCATCTTATTTTTATACTTATTTTTAATCTTATTTTTATACTTATATTTTATCTTATTTTTCATCTTATTTTTATACTTATTATTCATCTTATTTTTTTATCTTATTTTTATACTTTTTTTCATCTTATTTTATCTTATTTTTCATCTTATTTTTATACTTATTTTTAATCTTATATTTTATCTTATTTTTCATCTTATTTTTATACTTATTTTTCATCTTATATTTTATCTTATTTTTCATCTTATTTTTATACTTATTTTTCATCTTATTTTTTTATCTTATTTTTATACTTTTTTTCATCTTATTTTATCTTCTTTTTCATCTTATTTTTATACTTATTTTTAATCTTATTTTTATACTTATTTTTTATCTTATTTTTATACTTATTTTTACACTTATTTTTCATCTTATTTTTATACTTATTTTTAATCTTATTTTTATACTTATTTTTTATCTTATTTTTATACTTATTTTTTATCTTATTTTTATACTTATTTCTCATCTTATTTTTATACTTATTTTTACACTTATTTTTCATCTTATTTTTATACTTATTTTTCATCTTATTTTTATACTTATTTTTATACATATTTTTCATCTTATTTTTATACTTATTTCTCATCTTATTTTTATACTTATTTTTACACTTATTTTTCATCTTATCTTTCATCTTATTTTTATACTTATTTTTTATACTTATTTTTTAATCTTGTAGTTCATATTATTTTTATTCTTAAATTTCATTTTATTTTTATACTTATTTATACTTATTTTTCATCTCATTTTTTATTTCATTTTTATACTTATTTTTAATCTTATTTTTTATCTTATGTTTGATCCTATTTTTATACTTATTTTTTATCTTATTTTTCATCTTATTTTTCATCTTATATTTCATCTTATTTTTCATCTTATTTTTATACTTATTTTTTATCTTATTTTTATACTTATTTTTTATCTTATTTTTCATCTTATTTTTCATCTTATTTTTATACTTATTTTTTATCTTATTTTTATACTTATTTTTCATCTTATTTTTCATCTTATATTTCATCTTATTTTTCATCTTATTTTTATACTTATTTTTTATCTTATTTTATACTTATTTTTTATCTTATTTTTATACTTATTTTTTATCTTATTTTTCATCTTATTTTTATACTTCTTTTTTATCTTATTTTTATACTTATTTTTTATCTTATTTTTCATCTTATTTTTATACTTCTTTTTTATCTTATTTTTATACTTATTTTTCATCTTATTTTTACACTTATTTTTCATCTTATTTTTATACTTTTTTTCATCTTATTTTTCATCTTATTTTTATACTTATTTTTCATCTTATATTTTATCTTATTTTTCATCTTATTTTTATACTTATTATTCATCTTATTTTTTTATCTTATTTTTATACTTTTTTTCATCTTATTTTTCATCTTATTTTTATACTTATTATTCATCTTATTTTTTTATCTTATTTTTATACTTTTTTTCATCTTATTTTTCATCTTATTTTTATACTTATTATTCATCTTATTTTTTTATCTTATTTTTATACTTTTTTTCATCTTATTTTATCTTATTTTTCATCTTATTTTTATACTTATTTTTAATCTTATATTTTATCTTATTTTTAATCTTATTTTTATACTTATTATTCATTTTATTTTTTCATCTTATTTTTATACTTATTTTTCATCTTATTTTTTAACTTATTTTTATACTTATTTTTATACTTATTTTTCATCTTATTTTTATACTTATTTTTATACTTATTTTTATACTTATTTTTCATCTTATTTTTATACTTATTTTTCATCTTATTTTTAAACTTATTTCTCATCTTATTTTTCATCTTATTTTTATGCTTATTTTTCATCTTATTTTTATACTTATTTTTTATCTTATTTTTATACATATTTTTCATCTTATTTTTATACTTATTTTTCATCTTATTTTTATACTTATTTTTCATCTTATTTTTATACTTATTTTTTATCTTATTTTTATACTTATTTTTCATCTTATTTTTATACTTATTTCTCATCTTATTTTTCATCTTATTTTTATACTTATTTTTACACTTATTTTTCATCTTATTTTTACACTTATTTTTCATCTTATTTTTATACTTATTTTTCATCTTATTTTTATACTTATTTTTTATCTTATTTTTATACTTATTTTTCATCTTATTTTTAAACTTATTTCTCATCTTATTTTTCATCTTATTTTTATGCTTATTTTTCATCTTATTTTTATACTTATTTTTTATCTTATTTTTATACATATTTTTCATCTTATTTTATACTTA
Source organism: Mixophyes australis (assembly GCA_036250195.1). Lineage (NCBI taxonomy): Eukaryota > Metazoa > Chordata > Amphibia > Anura > Limnodynastidae > Mixophyes > Mixophyes australis. Next base: position 134,249 of record JAVHZZ010000168.1, on the reverse strand, counting down.
TTTCTTATCTTATTTTTATACTTATTTTTCATCTTATTTTTAAACTTATTTCTCATCTTATTTTTCATCTTATTTTTATACTTATTTTTACACTTATTTTTCATCTTATTTTTATGCTTATTTTTCATCTTATTTTTATACTTATTTTTTATCTTATTTTTATACATATTTTTCATCTTATTTTATACTTATTTCTCATCTTATTTTTATACTTATTTTTACACTTATTTTTCATCTTATCTTTCATCTTATTTTTATACTTATTTTTTATACTTATTTTTTAATCTTGTAGTTCATCTTATTTTTATTCTTAAATTTTATTTTATTTTTATACTTATTTATACTTATTTTTCATCTCATTTTTTATCTCATTTTTATACTTATTTTTCATCTTATTTTTTATCTTATGTTTGATCCTATTTTTATACTTATTTTTTATCTTATTTTTATACTTATTTTTTATCTATTTTTTATCTTATTTTTTATCTTATTTTTCATCTTATTTTTCATCTTATTTTTCATCTTATTTTTATACTTATTTTTTATCTTATTTTTATACTTATTTTTCATCTTATTTTCATCTTATTTTTACACTTATTTTTCATCTTATTTTTGTACTTATTTTTTATCTTCATTTTTATACTTATTTTTTATCTTATTTTTAATCTTATTTTTTCTTCGTATTTTTGATCTTATGTTAGATCCTATTTTTATACTTATTTTTTATCTTATTTTTCATCTTATTTTTTCTTATTATTTTTTATCTTATTTTTCATCTTATTTTTATACTTATTTATCATCTTATATTTTATCTTATTTTTAATCTTATTTTTATACTTATTTTTTATCATATTTTTTCTCTTATTTTTATACTTATTTTTCATCTTATTTTTATACTTATTATTCATCTTATTTTTTATCTTATTTTTATACTTATTTTTCATCTTATTTTTATACTTATTTCTCATCTTATTTTTATCTTATTTTTATACTTATTTCTCATCTTATTTTTCATCTTATTTTTATACTTATTTTTCATCTTATTTTTATACTTATTATTATCTTATTTTTCATCTTATTTTTATACTTATTTTTCATCTTATATTTTATCTTATTTTTCATCTTATTTTTATACTTATTATTCATCTTATGTTTTTATCTTATTTTTATACTTTTTTCATCTTATTTTTCATCTTATTTTTATACTTATTTTTCATCTTATTTTTATACTTATTTTTCATCTTATATTTTATCTTATTTTTCATCTTATTTTTATACTTATTATTCATCTTATTTTTTTATCTTATTTTTATACTTTTTTTATCTTATTTTTCATCTTATTTTTATACTTATTTTTCATCTAATTTTTTATCTTATTTTTATACTTATTTTTCATCTTATTTTTATACTTTTTTTCATCTTATTTTTCATCTTATTTTTATACTTATTTTTCATCTTATATTTTATCTTATTTTTCATCTTATTTTTATACTTATTATTCATCTTATTTTTTTATCTTATTTTTATACTTTTTTTCATCTTATTTTTCATCTTATTTTTATACTTATTTTTCATCTTATTTTTATACTTATTTTTAATCTTATATTTTATCTTATTTTTAATCTTATTTTATACTTATTTTTCATCTTATTTTTTCATCTTATTTTTATACTTATTTTTCATCTTATTTTTTAACTTATTTTTATACTTTTTTTAATCTTATATTTTATCTTATTTTTCATATTATTTTTATACTTATTATTCATCTTATAATTTATCTTATTTTTCATCTTATTTTCCATCTTATTTTTTATCTTATTTTTCATCTTATTTTTATACTTATTTTTCATCTTATATTTTATCTTATTTTTCATCTTATTTTTATACTTATTATTCATCTTATTTTTTTATCTTATTTTTATACTTTTTTTATCTTATTTTTCATCTTATTTTTATACTTATTTTTCATCTAATTTTTTATCTTATTTTTATACTTTTTTTCATCTTATTTTTCATCTTATTTTTATACTTATTATTCATCTTATTTTTTTATCTTATTTTTATACTTTTTTTCATCTTATTTTTCATCTTATTTTTATACTTATTATTCATCTTATTTTTTTATCTTATTTTTATACTTTTTTTCATCTTATTTTTCATCTTATTTTTATACTTATTTTTCATCTTATTTTTATACTTATTTTTTATCTTATTTTTATACTTATTTTTCATCTTATTTTTATACTTATTTTTCATCTTATATTTTATCTTATTTTTCATATTATTTTTATACTTATTATTCATCTTATAATTTATCTTATTTTTCATCTTATTTTCCATCTTATTTTTTATCTTATTTTTCATCTTATTTTTATACTTATTTTTCATCTTATATTTTATCTTATTTTTCATCTTATTTTTATACTTATTATTCATCTTATTTTTTTATCTTATTTTTATACTTTTTTTCATCTTATTTTATCTTATTTTTCATCTTATTTTTATACTTATTTTTAATCTTATATTTTATCTTATTTTTAATCTTATTTTTATACTTATTATTCATTTTATTTTTTCATCTTATTTTTATACTTATTTTTCATCTTATTTTTTAACTTATTTTTATACTTATTTTTATACTTATTTTTCATCTTATTTTTATACTTATTTTTTATCTTATTTTTATACTTATTTTTCATCTTATTTTTATACTTATTTCTCATCTTATTTTTCATCTTATTTTTATACTTATTTTTACACTTATTTTTCATCTTATTTTTATACTTATTTTTCATCTTATTTTTATACTTATTTTTCATCTTATTTTTATACTTATTTTTCATCTTATTTTTAAACTTATTTCTCATCTTATTTTTCATCTTATTTTTATGCTTATTTTTCATCTTATTTTTATACTTATTTTTTATCTTATTTTTATACATATTTTTCATCTTATTTTATACTTATTTCTCATCTTATTTTTATACTTATTTTTCATCTTATTTTTAAACTTATTTCTCATCTTATTTTTCATCTTATTTTTATACTTATTTTTACACTTATTTTTCATCTTATTTTTATGCTTATTTTTCATCTTATTTTTATACTTATTTTTTATCTTATTTTTATACATATTTTTCATCTTATTTTATACTTATTTCTCATCTTATTTTTATACTTATTTTTCATCTTATCTTTCATCTTATTTTTATACTTATTTTTTATACTTATTTTTTAATCTTGTAGTTCATCTTATTTTTATTCTTAAATTTTATTTTATTTTTATACTTATTTATACTTATTTTTCATCTCATTTTTTATCTCATTTTTATACTTATTTTTCATCTTATTTTTTATCTTATGTTTGATCCTATTTTTATACTTATTTTTTATCTTATTTTTATACTTATTTTTTATCTATTTTTTATCTTATTTTTATACTTATTTTTCATCTTATTTTTCATCTTATTTTTCATCTTATTTTTATACTTATTTTTTATCTTATTTTTATACTTATTTTTCATCTTATTTTCATCTTATTTTTACACTTATTTTTCATCTTATTTTTGTACTTATTTTTTATCTTCATTTTTATACTTATTTTTTATCTTATTTTTAATCTTATTTTTTCTTCGTATTTTTGATCTTATGTTAGATCCTATTTTTATACTTATTTTTTATCTTATTTTTCATCTTATTTTTTCTTATTATTTTTTATCTTATTTTTCATCTTATTTTTATACTTATTTATCATCTTATATTTTATCTTATTTTTAATCTTATTTTTATACTTATTTTTTATCATATTTTTTCTCTTATTTTTATACTTATTTTTCATCTTATTTTTATACTTATTATTCATCTTATTTTTTATCTTATTTTTATACTTATTTTTCATCTTATTTTTATACTTATTTCTCATCTTATTTTTATACTTATTTCTCATCTTATTTTTCATCTTATTTTTATACTTATTTTTCATCTTATTTTTATACTTATTATTATCTTATTTTTCATCTTATTTTTATACTTATTTTTCATCTTATATTTTATCTTATTTTTCATCTTATTTTTATACTTATTATTCATCTTATGTTTTTATCTTATTTTTATACTTTTTTCATCTTATTTTTCATCTTATTTTTATACTTATTTTTCATCTTATTTTTATACTTATTTTTCATCTTATATTTTATCTTATTTTTCATCTTATTTTTATACTTATTATTCATCTTATTTTTTTATCTTATTTTTATACTTTTTTTATCTTATTTTTCATCTTATTTTTATACTTATTTTTCATATAATTTTTTATCTTATTTTTATACTTATTTTTCATCTTATTTTTATACTTTTTTTCATCTTATTTTTCATCTTATTTTTATACTTATTTTTCATCTTATATTTTATCTTATTTTTCATCTTATTTTTATACTTATTATTCATCTTATTTTTTTATCTTATTTTTATACTTTTTTTCATCTTATTTTTCATCTTATTTTTATACTTATTTTTCATCTTATTTTTATACTTATTTTTTATCTTATTTTTATACTTATTTTTCATCTTATTTTTATACTTATTTTTTATCTTATTTTTATACTTATTTTTTATCTTATTTTTATACTTATTTTTCATCTTATTTTTATACTTATTTTTCATCTTATTTTTTCTTATTATTTTTTATCTTATTTTTCATCTTATTTTTATACTTATTTTTAATCTTATATTTTATCTTATTTTTAATCTTATTTTATACTTATTATTCATCTTATTTTTTCATCTTATTTTTATACTTATTTTTTATCTTATTTTTCATCTTATTTTTATACTTATTTATCATCTTATATTTTATCTTATTTTTAATCTTATTTTTATACTTATTTTTTATCATATTTTTTCTCTTATTTTTATACTTATTTTTCATCTTATTTTTATACTTATTATTCATCTTATTTTTTATCTTATTTTTATACTTATTTTTCATCTTTTTTTATACTTATTTCTCATCTTATTTTTCATCTTATTTTTATACTTATTTTTCATCTTATTTTTATACTTATTATTATCTTATTTTTTATCTTATTTTTATACTTATTTTTCATCTTATATTTTATCTTATTTTTCATCTTATTTTTATACTTATTATTCATCTTATTTTTTTATCTTATTTTTATACTTTTTTTCATCTTATTTTTCATCTTATTTTTATACTTATTTTTCATCTTATTTTTATACTTATTATTATCTTATTTTTTATCTTATTTTTATACTTATTTTTCATCTTATATTTTATCTTATTTTTCATCTTATTTTTATACTTATTATTCATCTTATTTTTTTATCTTATTTTTATACTTTTTTTCATCTTATTTTTCATCTTATTTTTATACTTATTTTTCATCTAATTTTTTATCTTATTTTTATACTTATTTTTCATCTTATTTTTATACTTTTTTTCATCTTATTTTTCATCTTATTTTTATACTTATTTTTCATCTTATGTTTTATCTTATTTTTCATCTTATTTTTATACTTATTTTTCATCTTATTTTTATACTTATTTTTTATCTTATTTTTATACTTATTTTTCATCTTATTTTTATACTTATTTTTTATCTTATTTTTATACTTATTTTTCATCTAATTTTTTATCTTATTTTTATACTTATTTTTTATCTTATTTTTCATCTTATTTTTATACTTATTTTTCATCTTATTTTTATACTTATTTTTTATCTTATTTTTATACTTATTTTTCATCTTATGTTTTATCTTATTTTTCATCTTATTTTTATACTTATTTTTCATCTTATTTTTATACTTATTTTTTATCTTATTTTTATACTTATTTTTCATCTTATTTTTATACTTATTTTTTATCTTATTTTTATACTTATTTTTCATCTAATTTTTTATCTTATTTTTATACTTATTTTTTATCTTATTTTTCATCTTATTTTTATACTTATTTTTCATCTTATTTTTATACTTATTTTTTATCTTATTTTTATACTTATTTTTCATCTAATTTTTTATCTTATTTTTATACTTATTTTTTATCTTATTTTTCATCTTATTTTTATACTTATTTTTCATCTTATTTTTATACTTATTTTTTATCTTATTTTTATACTTATTTTTCATCTTATTTTTATACTTATTTTTTATCTTATTTTTATACTTATTTTTCATCTTATATTTTATCTTATTTTTCATCTTATTTTTATACTTATTATTCATCTTATTTTTTTATCTTATTTTTATACTTTTTTTATCTTATTTTTCATCTTATTTTTATACTTATTTTTCATCTAATTTTTTATCTTATTTTTATACTTATTTTTCATCTTATTTTTATACTTTTTTTCATCTTATTTTTCATCTTATTTTTATACTTATTTTTCATCTTATATTTTATCTTATTTTTCATCTTATTTTTATACTTATTATTCATCTTATATTTTATCTTATTTTTCATCTTATTTTTATACTTATTTTTCATCTTATATTTTATCTTATTTTTCATCTTATTTTTATACTTATTATTCATCTTATTTTTTTATCTTATTTTTATACTTTTTTCATCTTATTTTTCATCTTATTTTTATACTTATTTTTCATCTTATTTTTATACTTATTTTTTATCTTATTTTTATACTTATTTTTCATCTTATTTTTATACTTATTTTTTATCATATTTTTTCTCTTATTTTTATACTTATTTTTCATCTTATTTTTATACTTATTATTCATCTTATTTTTTATCTTATTTTTATACTTATTTTTCATCTTATTTTTATACTTATTTCTCATCTTATTTTTATACTTATTTCTCATCTTATTTTTCATCTTATTTTTATACTTATTTTTCATCTTATTTTTATACTTATTATTATCTTATTTTTCATCTTATTTTTATACTTATTTTTCATCTTATATTTTATCTTATTTTTCATCTTATTTTTATACTTATTATTCATCTTATGTTTTTATCTTATTTTTATACTTTTTTCATCTTATTTTTCATCTTATTTTTATACTTATTTTTCATCTTATTTTTATACTTATTTTTCATCTTATATTTTATCTTATTTTTCATCTTATTTTTATACTTATTATTCATCTTATTTTTTTATCTTATTTTTATACTTTTTTTATCTTATTTTTCATCTTATTTTTATACTTATTTTTCATCTTATTTTTATACTTATTATTCATCTTATTTTTTTATCTTATTTTTATACTTTTTTTATCTTATTTTTCATCTTATTTTTATACTTATTTTTCATCTAATTTTTTATCTTATTTTTATACTTATTTTTCATCTTATTTTTATACTTTTTTTCATCTTATTTTTCATCTTATTTTTATACTTATTTTTCATCTTATATTTTATCTTATTTTTCATCTTATTTTTATACTTATTATTCATCTTATTTTTTTATCTTATTTTTATACTTTTTTTCATCTTATTTTTCATCTTATTTTTATACTTATTTTTCATCTTATTTTTATACTTATTTTTTATCTTATTTTTATACTTATTTTTCATCTTATTTTTATACTTATTTTTTATCTTATTTTTATACTTATTTTTTATCTTATTTTTATACTTATTTTTCATCTTATTTTTATACTTATTTTTCATCTTATTTTTTCTTATTATTTTTTATCTTATTTTTCATCTTATTTTTATACTTATTTTTAATCTTATATTTTATCTTATTTTTAATCTTATTTTATACTTATTATTCATCTTATTTTTTCATCTTATTTTTATACTTATTTTTTATCTTATTTTTCATCTTATTTTTATACTTATTTATCATCTTATATTTTATCTTATTTTTAATCTTATTTTTATACTTATTTTTTATCATATTTTTTCTCTTATTTTTATACTTATTTTTCATCTTATTTTTATACTTATTATTCATCTTATTTTTTATCTTATTTTTATACTTATTTTTCATCTTTTTTTATACTTATTTCTCATCTTATTTTTCATCTTATTTTTATACTTATTTTTCATCTTATTTTTATACTTATTATTATCTTATTTTTTATCTTATTTTTATACTTATTTTTCATCTTATATTTTATCTTATTTTTCATCTTATTTTTATACTTATTATTCATCTTATTTTTTTATCTTATTTTTATACTTTTTTTCATCTTATTTTTCATCTTATTTTTATACTTATTTTTCATCTTATTTTTATACTTATTATTATCTTATTTTTTATCTTATTTTTATACTTATTTTTCATCTTATATTTTATCTTATTTTTCATCTTATTTTTATACTTATTATTCATCTTATTTTTTTATCTTATTTTTATACTTTTTTTCATCTTATTTTTCATCTTATTTTTATACTTATTTTTCATCTAATTTTTTATCTTATTTTTATACTTATTTTTATACTTATTTTTTATCATATTTTTTCTCTTATTTTTATACTTATTTTTCATCTTATTTTTATACTTATTATTCATCTTATTTTTTATCTTATTTTTATACTTATTTTTCATCTTTTTTTATACTTATTTCTCATCTTATTTTTCATCTTATTTTTATACTTATTTTTCATCTTATTTTTATACTTATTATTATCTTATTTTTTATCTTATTTTTATACTTATTTTTCATCTTATATTTTATCTTATTTTTCATCTTATTTTTATACTTATTATTCATCTTATTTTTTTATCCTATTTTTATACTTTTTTTCATCTTATTTTTCATCTTATTTTTATACTTATTTTTCATCTTATTTTTATACTTATTATTATCTTATTTTTTATCTTATTTTTATACTTATTTTTCATCTTATATTTTATCTTATTTTTCATCTTATTTTTATACTTATTATTCATCTTATTTTTTTATCTTATTTTTATACTTTTTTTCATCTTATTTTTCATCTTATTTTTATACTTATTTTTCATCTAATTTTTTATCTTATTTTTATACTTATTTTTCATCTTATTTTTATACTTTTTTTCATCTTATTTTTCATCTTATTTTTATACTTATTTTTCATCTTATGTTTTATCTTATTTTTCATCTTATTTTTATACTTATTATTCATCTTATTTTTTTATCTTATTTTTATACTTTTTTTCATCTTATTTTTCATCTTATTTTTATACTTATTTTTCATCTAATTTTTTATCTTATTTTTATACTTATTTTTCATCTTATTTTTATACTTTTTTTCATCTTATTTTTCATCTTATTTTTATACTTATTTTTCATCTTATGTTTTATCTTATTTTTCATCTTATTTTTATACTTATTTTTCATCTTATTTTTTATCTTATTTTTATACTTATTTTTTATCTTATTTTTCATCTTATTTTTATACTTATTTTTCATCTTATTTTTATACTTATTTTTTATCTTATTTTTATACTTATTTTTCATCTTATGTTTTATCTTATTTTTCATCTTATTTTTATACTTATTTTTCATCTTATTTTTATACTTATTTTTTATCTTATTTTTATACTTATTTTTCATCTTATTTTTATACTTATTTTTTATCTTATTTTTATACTTATTTTTCATCTAATTTTTTATCTTATTTTTATACTTATTTTTTATCTTATTTTTCATCTTATTTTTATACTTATTTTTCATCTTATTTTTATACTTATTTTTTATCTTATTTTTATACTTATTTTTCATCTAATTTTTTATCTTATTTTTATACTTATTTTTTATCTTATTTTTCATCTTATTTTTATACTTATTTTTCATCTTATTTTTATACTTATTTTTTATCTTATTTTTATACTTATTTTTCATCTTATTTTTATACTTATTTTTTATCTTATTTTTATACTTATTTTTCATCTTATATTTTATCTTATTTTTCATCTTATTTTTATACTTATTATTCATCTTATGTTTTTATCTTATTTTTATACTTTTTTCATCTTATTTTTCATCTTATTTTTATACTTATTTTTCATCTTATATTTTATCTTATTTTTCATCTTATTTTTATACTTATTATTCATCTTATTTTTTTATCTTATTTTTATACTTTTTTTATCTTATTTTTCATCTTATTTTTATACTTATTTTTCATCTAATTTTTTATCTTATTTTTATACTTATTTTTCATCTTATTTTTATACTTTTTTTCATCTTATTTTTCATCTTATTTTTATACTTATTTTTCATCTTATATTTTATCTTATTTTTCATCTTATTTTTATACTTATTATTCATCTTATATTTTATCTTATTTTTCATCTTATTTTTATACTTATTTTTCATCTTATATTTTATCTTATTTTTCATCTTATTTTTATACTTATTATTCATCTTATTTTTTTATCTTATTTTTATACTTTTTTCATCTTATTTTTCATCTTATTTTTATACTTATTTTTCATCTTATTTTTATACTTATTTTTTATCTTATTTTTATACTTATTTTTCATCTTATTTTTATACTTATTTTTTATCTTATTTTTATACTTATTTTTCATCTTATTTTTATACTTATTTTTCATCTTATTTTTATACTTATTTTTTATCTTATTTTTATACTTATTTTTCATCTTATTTTTATACTTATTTTTTATCTTATTTTTATACTTATTTTTTATCTTATTTTTATACTTATTTTTCATCTTATTTTTCATCTTATTTTTATACTTATTTTTCATCTTATTTTTATACTTATTTTTTATCTTATTTTTATACTTATTTTTCATCTTATTTTTATACTTATTTTTTATCTTATTTTTATACTTATTTTTTATCTTATTTTTATACTTATTTTTCATCTTATTTTTATACTTATTTTTCATCTTATTTTTTCTTATTATTTTTTATCTTATTTTTCATCTTATTTTTATACTTATTTTTAATCTTATATTATTATTATTATTAATATTTATTTATAAGGCGCTACAAGGCATCCGCAGCGCCGTACAGAGACAAACAAAATCACAATACAATGGGAGACAGCACAGTACAGTAAACACAGAAACTCAGTACGCTCAATGCACAGCTAGAGAGGGCGGGGAAGGGGGAGGGAGGATCCGAAAATGACGGGGCCCAAGAAGGGGGGCGTGGAAGACAGGGAGACCCCCAGGGGGGAGGAGGGAGCGAAAGTGGATGTGGGGTGGAGGACCTTTGAGGAGGAGGGCTAAGTAGCTGGAGAGCAGAGTTAGAAGTGGTGGAAACAGGAGGAGAGATGGCCCTGCTCAGAGGAGCATACAATCTAAGGGGAGGGGTGGACAGACAGAGAGACGCAGGGGAGAGAGGGAGAGTAGGGGGACAGAGGCAGAAGATAAGGTAGGAAGTTAAGTGGGAGACAGAAAGGCTTTAAGAAAAAGGTGGGTTTTTAGGGCCCGTTTGAAGCTGGATAGATTAGGGGAAGTTCTGATGGAGGGAGGGAGCTTGTTCCAGTGGAGGGGGGCAGCGCGGGCGAAGTCTTGGATACGCGCGTGGGAGGAGGTTATAAGGGGGGAAGAGAGGCGACGGTCAGAGGCAGAACGGAGAGGGCGGGATGGAGCATGAATAGAGAGGAGGGTGGAGATGTAGGGCGCAGTGGAGTTGGCGAGGGCCTTGTAGGTGAGTGTGAGGAGCTTAAAGAGGATTCTGAAGGGGAATGGGAGCCAGTGAAGGGCTAGGTAGAGGGGGGAGACAAAAGAGGAGCGGCGAGAGAGGAAAATAAGCCTAGCTGCAGCGTTAAGGACGGATCGAAGGGGATCGAGATGAGAGTGGGGGAGGCCAGTGAGGAGGAGGTTGCAGTAGTCCAGGCGGGAGATGATCAGAGAGTGGATAAGGCATTTGGTGGCATCTTGGGAGAGGAAGGGCCGGATGCGAGCGATGTTGCGCAGCTGGAAGCGGCAGGATTTAGCAAGAGAGAGGATGTGGGGGCCAAAGGAGAGAGAGGAGTCGAGGATGACACCAAGGCAGCGAAGTTGGGGGACAGGGGAGATAGAGGTGTTGTCGACAGTGATGGAGAGGTCAGAAGGGGATGGGGTATGAGAGGGAGGAAAAACTATGAGCTCAGTTTTGGCAAGGTTAAGTTTGAGGAATCGAGAGGACATCCAGGAGGAGATGGCAGAGAGGCAGGTGGACACCCTAGAGAGGAGGGAGGGAGAGAGATCAGGAGAGGAGAGGTATAGTTGAGTGTCGTCAGCGTAAAGGTGGTAGCTGAAGCCGAAGGAGCTGATGAGTTCACCCAGGGAGGAGGTGTATAGAGAGAAGAGTAAGGGTCCCAGAACAGAGCCCTGAGGGACCCCGACTGGAAGGGTGGATGGGGGGAGAGAGACCCAGAGGTGGTGACAGAGAAGGAACGGTGAGTAAGGTAAGAGGTGAACCAGGACAGGACTGGGCCAGAGAGGCCGAAAGACTGGAGGGTGTGAAGGAGGAGGGGGTGGTCAACGGTGTCAAAGGCTGCAGAGAGGTCAAGGAGGATGAGAAGGGAGAAGTGGCCCCTGGCTTTTGCAGAGAGGAGGTCATTGGTGACTTTAGCCAGGGCAGTTTCAGTGGAGTGGAGGGGGCGGAAACCAGACTGGAGAGGATCAAGGAGGGAGTATTCAGAAAGGTAGGAGGTGAGACGGCTGCAGACGAGCCTCTCAAGAATTTTGGAGGCAAATGGGAGAAGAGATATGGGACAGTGTTATACAGCATCTCCTACTTCACAGTGTACAGCATTGCTCACTCTTCACAGGGCAAACGCAGGATTTGTTGAGGGGGGTTTACACACCACGCCACCAGTGGGTGTGGCCATCATATTATATTTTATCTTATTTTTAATCTTATTTTATACTTATTCATCTTATTTTTTCATCTTATTTTTATACTTATTTTTTATCTTATTTTTCATCTTATTTTTATACTTATTTATCATCTTATATTTTATCTTATTTTTAATCTTATTTTTATACTTATTTTTTATCATATTTTTTCTCTTATTTTTATACTTATTTTTCATCTTATTTTTATACTTATTATTCATCTTATTTTTTATCTTATTTTTATACTTATTTTTCATCTTTTTTTTATACTTATTTCTCATCTTATTTTTCATCTTATTTTTATACTTATTTTTCATCTTATTTTTATACTTATTATTATCTTATTTTTTATCTTATTTTTATACTTATTTTTCATCTTATATTTTATCTTATTTTTCATCTTATTTTTATACTTATTATTCATCTTATTTTTATACTTATTATTATCTTATTTTTTTATCTTATTTTTATACTTTTTTTCATCTTATTTTTCATCTTATTTTTATACTTATTTTTCATCTTATTTTTATACTTATTATTCATCTTATTTTTTTATCTTATTTTTATACTTTTTTTCATCTTATTTTTCATCTTATTTTTATACTTATTTTTCATCTTATTTTTATACTTATTATTATCTTATTTTTATACTTATTTTTCATCTTTTTTTTATACTTATTTCTCATCTTATTTTTCATCTTATTTTTATACTTATTTTTCATCTTATTTTTATACTTATTATTATCTTATTTTTTATCTTATTTTTATACTTATTTTTCATCTTATATTTTATCTTATTTTTCATCTTATTTTTATACTTATTATTCATCTTATTTTTTCATCTTATTTTTATACTTATTATTCATCTTATTTTTTTATCTTATTTTTATACTTTTTTTCATCTTATTTTTCATCTTATTTTTATACTTATTTTTCATCTAATTTTTTATCTTATTTTTATACTTATTTTTCATCTTATTTTTATACTTTTTTTCATCTTATTTTTCATCTTATTTTTATACTTATTTTTCATCTTATGTTTTATCTTATTTTTCATCTTATTTTTATACTTATTATTCATCTTATTTTTTTATCTTATTTTTATACTTTTTTTCATCTTATTTTTCATCTTATTTTTATACTTATTTTTCATCTTATTTTTATACTTATTTTTTATCTTATTTTTATACTTATTTTTCATCTTATTTTTATACTTATTTTTCATCTTATTTTTATACTTATTTTTTATCTTATTTTTATACTTATTTTTCATCTAATTTTTTATCTTATTTTTATACTTATTTTTTATCTTATTTTTCATCTTATTTTTATACTTATTTTTCATCTTATTTTTATACTTATTTTTTATCTTATTTTTATACTTATTTTTCATCTTATTTTTTAACTTATTTTTATACTTTTTTTTAATCTTATATTTTATCTTATTTTTCATCTTATTTTTATACTTATTATTCATCTTATTTTTCATCTTATTTTTATACTTATTTTTATACTTATTTTTCATCTTATTTTTATACTTATTTTTCATCTTATTTTTATACTTATTTTTTATCTTATTTTTATACTTATTTTTTATCTTATTTTTATACTTATTTTTACACTTATTTTTCATCTTATTTTTATACTTATTTTTCATCTTATTTTTATACTTATTTTTTATCTTATTTTTATACTTATTTTTTATCTTATTTTTCATCTTATATTTCATCTTATTTTTATACTTATTTTTTATCTTATTTTTATACTTATTTTTCATCTTATTTTTCATCTTATATTTCATCTTATTTTTCATCTTATTTTTATACTTATTTTTTATCTTATTTTTATACTTATTTTTCATCTTATTTTTATACTTATTTTTTATCTTATTTTTATACTTATTTTTCATCTTATTTTTCATCTTATATTTCATCTTATTTTTCATCTTATTTTTATACTTATTTTTTATCTTATTTTTATACTTATTTTTTATCTTATTTTTCATCTTATATTTCATCTTATTTTTCATCTTATTTTTATACTTATTTTTTATCTTATTTTTATACTTATTTTTCATCTTATTTTTACACTTATTTTTCATCTTATTTTTATACTTATTTTTTATCTTCATTTTTATACTTATTTTTTATCTTATTTTTCATCTTATTTTTTCTTATTATTTTTTATCTTATTTTTCATCTTATTTTTAGACTTATTTTTAATCTTATATTTTATCTTATTTTTAATCTTATTTTATACTTATTTTTCATCTTATTTTTTCATCTTATTTTTATACTTATTTTTCATCTTATTTTTTAACTTATTTTTATACTTTTTTTTAATCTTATATTTTATCTTATTTTTCATATTATTTTTATACTTATTATTCATCTTATAATTTATCTTATTTTTCATCTTATTTTCCATCTTATTTTTTATCTTATTTTTCATCCTATTTTTATACTTATTTTTCATCTTATATTTTATCTTATTTTTCATCTTATTTTTATACTTATTATTCATCTTATTTTTTTATCTTATTTTTATACTTTTTTTCATCTTATTTTATCTTATTTTTCATCTTATTTTTATACTTATTTTTAATCTTATATTTTATCTTATTTTTAATCTTATTTTTATACTTATTATTCATTTTATTTTTTCATCTTATTTTTATACTTATTTTTCATCTTATTTTTTAACTTATTTTTATACTTATTTTTATACTTATTTTTCATCTTATTTTTATACTTATTTTTTATCTTATTTTTATACTTATTTTTCATCTTATTTTTATACTTATTTCTCATCTTATTTTTATACTTATTTTTATACTTATTTTTTATCTTATTTTTATACTTATTTTTCATCTTATTTTTATACTTATTTTTCATCTTATTTTTATACTTATTTTTTATCTTATTTTTATACTTATTTTTCATCTTATTTTTATACTTATTTCTCATCTTATTTTTATACTTATTTTTATACTTATTTTTTATCTTATTTTTATACTTATTTTTCATCTTATTTTTATACTTATTTTTCATCTTATTTTTATACTTATTTTTCATCTTATTTTTATACTTATTTTTTATCTTATTTTTATACTTATTTTTCATCTTATTTTTTAATCTTATTTTTATACTTATTTTTCATCTTATTTTTATACTTATTTTTCATCTTATTTTTATACTTATTTTTTATCTTATTTTTATACTTATTTTTCATCTTATTTTTAAACTTATTTCTCATCTTATTTTTCATCTTATTTTTCATCTTATTTTTATACTTATTTTTTATCTTATTTTTATACTTATTTTTCATCTTATTTTTCATCTTATATTTCATCTTATTTTTCATCTTATTTTTATACTTATTTTTTATCTTATTTTTATACTTATTTTTTATCTTATTTTTCATCTTATTTTTATACTTCTTTTTTATCTTATTTTTATACTTATTTTTCATCTTATTTTTACACTTATTTTTCATCTTATTTTTATACTTATTTTTTATCTTCATTTTTATACTTATTTTTTATCTTATTTTTCATCTTATTTTTTCTTATTATTTTTTATCTTATTTTTCATCTTATTTTTAGACTTATTTTTAATCTTATTTTATACTTATTTTTCATCTTATTTTTTCATCTTATTTTTATACTTATTTTTCATCTTATTTTTTAACTTATTTTTATACTTTTTTTTAATCTTATATTTTATCTTATTTTTCATATTATTTTTATACTTATTATTCATCTTATAATTTATCTTATTTTTCATCTTATTTTTATACTTATTTTTTATCTTATTTTTATACTTATTTTTCATCTTATTTTTCATCTTATTTTTATACTTCTTTTTTATCTTATTTTTATACTTATTTTTCATCTTATTTTTACACTTATTTTTCATCTTATTTTTATACTTATTTTTTATCTTCATTTTTATACTTATTTTTTATCTTATTTTTCATCTTATTTTTTCTTATTATTTTTTATCTTATTTTTCATCTTATTTTTAGACTTATTTTTAATCTTATATTTTATCTTATTTTTAATCTTATTTTATACTTATTTTTCATCTTATTTTTTCATCTTATTTTTATACTTATTTTTCATCTTATTTTTTAACTTATTTTTATACTTTTTTTTAATCTTATATTTTATCTTAATTTTCATATTATTTTTATACTTATTATTCATCTTATAATTTATCTTATTTTTCATCTTATTTTCCATCTTATTTTTTATCTTATTTTTCATCTTATTTTTATACTTATTTTTCATCTTATATTTTATCTTATTTTTCATCTTATTTTTATACTTATTATTCATCTTATTTTTTTATCTTATTTTTATACTTTTTTTCATCTTATTTTATCTTATTTTTCATCTTATTTTTAATCTTATATTTTATCTTATTTTTAATCTTATTTTTATACTTATTATTCATTTTATTTTTTCATCTTATTTTTATACTTATTTTTCATCTTATTTTTTAACTTATTTTTATACTTATTTTTATACTTATTTTTCATCTTATTTTTATACTTATTTTTCATCTTATTTTTATACTTATTATTCATCTTATTTTTTCTCTTATTTTTATACTTATTTTTCATCTTATTTTTTATCTTATTTTTTATCTTATTTTTATACTTATTATTCATCTTATTTTTTTATCTTATTTTTATACTTTTTTTCATCTTATTTTTCATCTTATTTTTATACTTATTTTTCATCTAATTTTTTATCTTATTTTTATACTTATTTTTCATCTTATTTTTATACTTTTTTTCATCTTATTTTTCATCTTATTTTTATACTTATTTTTCATCTTATTTTTATACTTATTTTTTATCTTATTTTTATACTTATTTTTTATCTTATTGTTATACTTATTTTTCATCTTATTTTTTCTTATTATTTTTTATCTTATTTTTCATCTTATTTTTATACTTATTTTTAATCTTATATTTTATCATATTTTTAATCTTATTTTATACTTATTATTCATCTTATCTTTTTATCTTATTTTTATACTTATTTTTCATCTTATTTTTTAACTTATTTTTATACTTTTTTTTAATCTTATATTTTATCTTATTTTTCATCTTATTTTTATACTTATTATTCATCTTATATTTTATCTTATTTTTCATCTTATTTTCCATCTTATTTTTTATCTTATTTTTTATCTTATTTTTATACTTATTTTTTATCCTATTTTTATACTTATTTTTCATCTAATTTTTTATCTTATTTTTATACTTATTTTTTATCTTATTTTTCATCTTATTTTTATACTTATTTTTTAACTTATTTTTATACTTATTTTTTATCTTATGTTTGATCCTATTTTTATACTTATTTTTATACTTATTTTTCATCTTATTTTTATACTTATTTCTCATCTTATTTTTCATCTTATTTTTATACTTATTTTTATACTTATTTTTCATCTTATTTTTATACTTATTTTTCATCTTATTTTTATACTTATTTTTCATCTTATTTTTATACTTATTATTCATCTTATTTTTTATCTTATTTTTATACTTATTTTTCATCTTATTTTTATACTTATTTCTCATCTTATTTTTTATCTTATTTTTATACTTATTTTTCATCTTATTTTTATACTTATTATTATCTTATTTTTCATCTTATTTTTATACTTATTTTTCATCTTATATTTTATCTTATTTTTCATCTTATTTTTATACTTATTATTCATCTTATTTTTATACTTATTTCTCATCTTATTTTTCATCTTATTTTTATACTTATTTTTATACTTATTTTTCATCTTATTTTTATACTTATTTTTCATCTTATTTTTATACTTATTTTTCATCTTATTTTTATACTTATTATTCATCTTATTTTTTATCTTATTTTTATACTTATTTTTCATCTTATTTTTATACTTATTTCTCATCTTATTTTTCATCTTATTTTTATACTTATTTTTCATCTTATTTTTATACTTATTATTATCTTATTTTTCATCTTATTTTTATACTTATTTTTCATCTTATATTTTATCTTATTTTTCATCTTATTTTTATACTTATTATTCATCTTATTTTTTTATCTTATTTTTATACTTTTTTCATCTTATTTTTCATCTTATTTTTATACTTATTTTTCATCTTATTTTTATACTTATTTTTCATCTTATATTTTATCTTATTTTTCATCTTATTTTTATACTTATTATTCATCTTATTTTTTTATCTTATTTTTATACTTTTTTCATCTTATTTTTCATCTTATTTTTATACTTATTTCTCATCTAATTTTTTATCTTATTTTTATACTTATTTCTCATCTTATTTTTATACTTTTTTTCATCTTATTTTTATACTTATTTTTCATCTTATATTTTATCTTATTTTTCATCTTATTTTTATACTTATTATTCATCTTATTTTTTTATCTTATTTTTATACTTTTTTTCATCTTATTTTTCATCTTATTTTTATACTTATTTTTTATCTTATTTTTATACTTATTTTTTATCTTATTTTTATACTTATTTTTTATCTTATTTTTATACTTATTTTTTATCTTATTTTTATACTTATTTTTCATCTTATTTTTATACTTATTTTTCATCTTATTTTTATACTTATTTTTCATCTTATTTTTATACTTATTATTCATCTTATTTTTTATCTTATTTTTATACTTATTTTTCATCTTATTTTTATACTTATTTCTCATCTTATTTTTTATCTTATTTTTATACTTATTTTTCATCTTATTTTTATACTTATTATTATCTTATTTTTTATCTTATTTTTATACTTATTTTTCATCTTATTTTTATACTTATTTTTCATCTTATTTTTTTATCTTATTTTTATACTGTTTTTCATCTTATTTTTCATCTTATTTTATACTTATTTTTCATCTTATTTTTATACTTATTTTTTATCTTATTTTTATACTTATTTTTCATCTTATTTTTATACTTATTTTTTATCTTATTTTTATACTTATTTTTCATCTTATTTTTTCTTATTATTTTTTATCTTATTTTTCATCTTATTTTTATACTTATTTTTAATCTTATATTTTATCTTATTTTTAATCTTATTTTATACTTATTATTCATCTTATCTTTTTATCTTATTTTTATACTTATTTTTCATCTTATTTTTTAACTTATTTTTATACTTATTATTCATCTTATATTTTATCTTATTTTTCATCTTATTTTCCATCTTATTTTTTATCTTATTTTTCATCTTATTTTTATACTTATTTTTCATCTTATATTTTATCTTATTTTTCATCTTATTTTTATACTTATTATTCATCTTATTTTTTTATCTTATTTTTATACTTTTTTTCATCTTATTTTTATATTTTTTTTTCATCTTATTTTTATACTTTTTTTTAATCTTATTTTTATACATATTTTTCATCTTATTTTTATACTTATTTCTCATCTTATTTTTATACTTATTTCTCATCTTATTTTTATACTTATTTTTACACTTATTTTTCATCTTATCTTTCATCTTATTTTTATACTTATTTTTTATACTTATTTTTTAATCTTGTAGTTCATCTTATTTTTATTCTTAAATTTCATTTTATTTTTATACTTATTTATACTTATTTTTCATCTCATTTTTTATCTCATTTTTATACTTATTTTTCATCTTATTTTTTATCTTATGTTTGATCCTATTTTTATACTTATTTTTCATCTTATTTTTCATCTTATATTTCATCTTATTTTTGATCTTATTTTTATACTTATTTTTTATCTTATTTTTCATCTTATTTTTCATCTTATATTTCATCTTATTTTTCATCTTATTTTTATACTTATTTTTTATCTTATTTTTCATCTTATTTTTCATCTTATATTTCATCTTATTTTTCATCTTATTTTTCTACTTATTTTTTATCTTATTTTTCATCTTATATTTCATCTTATTTTTCATCTTATTTTTATACTTATTTTTTATCTTATTTTTATACTTATTTTTCATCTTATATTTCATCTTATTTTTGATCTTATTTTTATACTTATTTTTTATCTTATTTTTCATCTTATTTTTCATCTTATATTTCATCTTATTTTTCATCTTATTTTTATACTTATTTTTTATCTTATTTTTCATCTTATATTTCATCTTATTTTTGATCTTATTTTTATACTTATTTTTTATCTTATTTTTATACTTATTTTTCATCTTATATTTCATCTTATTTTTGATCTTATTTTTATACTTATTTTTCATCTTATTTTTTATCTTATTTTTAATCTTATTTTTATACTTATTATTCATCTTATTTGTTATCTTATTTTTATACTTATTTTTTATCTTATTTTTATACTTATTTTTCATCTTATTTTTATACTTATTTTTACACTTATTTTTTCATCTTATCTTTCATCTTATTTTTATACTTATTTTTTATACTTCTTTTTTAATCTTGTAGTTCATCTTATTTTTATTCTTAAATTTCATCTTATTTTTATACTCATTTATACTTATTTTTCATCTTATCTTTCATCTTATTTTTATACTTTTTTTATACTTATTTTTTAATCTTGTATTTCATCTTATTTTTAATTTTAAATTTCATCTTATTTTTATACTATTTTTTATCTTATTTTTTAATCTTATTTTCTCTCTTATTTTCATCTTATTTTTAATACTTATTTTTTATCTTATTTTTCATCTTATTTTTTTATCTTATTTTTCATCTTTTTTTATAGTTTTTTTTCATCTTATTTTTTCATTTTATTTTTTATTCTATTTTACATCTCATTTTTCATCTTATTATTATACTTAATTTTCATTTTATTTTTAATCCTTTTTTATCTTATTTTTCATCTTATTTTTATCTTATTTTATAGCTTATTTTTATACTTATTTTTATACTTTTTTTTCATCTTGTTTTTCATCTTATTTTTCATCTTATTTTTTATCTTATTTTTCATCTTATTTTTCATCTTATATTTTATCTTATTTTTCATCTTATTTTTATACTTCTTATTCATCTTATTTTTTTATCTTATTTTTATTCTTATTTTTTATCTTATTTTTCATCTTATTTTTATACTTTTTTTTATTCTTATTTTTCATCTTATTTTTATACTTATTTTTTATCTTATTGTTTATCTTATTTTCTATCTTATTTTTATACTTATTTTTTATCTTATTTTTATACTTTTTTTCATCTTATTTTTATACTTATTTTTATACTTATTTTTCATCTTATTTTTATACTTATTTTTCATCTTATTTTTTAACTTATTTTTAAACTTATTTTTCATCTTATTTTTATACTTATTTTTCATCTTATCTTTCATCTTATTTTTATAGGTTTTTTTTATCTTATTTTTATACTTATTTTTCATCTTATTTTTATACTTATTATTCATCTTATATTTTATCTTATTTTTCATCTTATTTTTATACTTATTATTCATCTTATATTTTATCTTATTTTTCATCTTATTTTCCATCTTATTTTTTATCTTATTTTTCATCTTATTTTTAAACTTATTTTTCATCTTATTTTTATACTTATTTTTCATCTTATCTTTCATCTTATTTTTATACTTATTTTTTATACTTATTTTTTAATCTTGTAGTTCATCTTTATTTTATTCTTAAATTTCATCTTATTTTTATACTTATTTATACTTATTTTTCATCTCATTTTTTATCTCATTTTTATACTTATTTTTCATCTTATTTTTATACTTATTTTACACTTATTTTTCATCTTATTTTTCATCTTATTTTTCATCTAATTTTTTCTCTTATTTTTATACTTATTTTTCATCTTATTTTTATACTTATTTCTCATCTTATTTTTTATCTTATTTTTATAGGTTTTTTTTATCTTATTTTTATACTTATTTTTCATCTTATTTTTATACTTATTTTTTATCTTATTTTTTATCTTATTTTTCTACTTATTTTTCATCTAATTTTTTATCTTATTTTTATACTTATTTGTACTTATTTTTCATCTTATCTTTCATCTTATTTTTATACTTTTTTATACTTATTTTTTAATCTTGTATTTCATCTTATTTTTAATTTTAAATTTCATCTTATTTTTATACTATTTTTTATCTTATTTTTTAATCTTATTTTTTCTCTTATTTTCATCTTATTTTTAATACTTATTTTTTATCTTATTTTTCATCTTATTTTTTTATCTTATTTTTCATCTTTTTTTATAGTTTTTTTTCACCTTATTTTTTCATTTTATTTTTTATTCTATTTTACATCTTATTTTTCATCTTATTATTATACTTAATTTTCATTTTATTTTTAATCCTTTTTTATCTTATTTTTCATCTTATTTTTATCTTATTTTATAGCTTATTTTTATACTTATTTTTTATCTTATTTTTATACTTATTTTTATACTTTTTTTTTTCATCTTGTTTTTCATCTTATTTTTCATCTTATTTTTTATCTTATTTTTCATCTTATTTTTCATCTTATATTTTATCTTATTTTTCATCTTATTTTTATACTCATTATTCATCTTATTTTTTTATCTTATTTTTATTCTTATTTTTTATCTTATTTTTCATCTTATTTTTCATCTTATATTTTATCTTATTTTTCATCTTATTTTTATACTTATTATTCATCTTATTTTTTTATCTTATTTTTATTCTTTTTTTTTATCTTATTTTTCATCTTATTTTTATACTTTTTTTTATTCTTATTTTTCATCTTATTTTTATACTTATTTTTTATCTTATTGTTTATCTTATTTTCTATCTTATTTTTATACTTATTTTTTATCTTATTTTTATACTTTTTTTCATCTTATTTTTATACTTATTTTTATACTTATTTTTCATCTTATTTTTATACTTATTTTTCATCTTATTTTTTAACTTATTTTTAAACTTATTTTTCATCTTATTTTTATACTTATTTTTCATCTTATCTTTCATCTTATTTTTATACTTATTTTTTATACTTATTTTTTAATCTTGTAGTTCATCTTTATTTTATTCTTAAATTTCATCTTATTTTTATACTTATTTATACTTATTTTTCATCTCATTTTTTATCTCATTTTTATACTTATTTTTCATCTTATTTTTATACTTATTTTACACTTATTTTTCATCTTATTTTTCATCTTATTTTTCATCTAATTTTTTCTCTTATTTTTATACTTATTTTTCATCTTATTTTTATACTTATTTCTCATCTTATTTTTTATCTTATTTTTATAGGTTTTTTTTTCATCTTATTTTTATACTTATTTTTCATCTTATTTTTATACTTATTTTTTATCTTATTTTTTATCTTATTTTTCATCTTATTTTTATACTTATTTTTCATCTAATTTTTTATCTTATTTTTATACTTATTTGTACTTATTTTTCATCTTATCTTTCATCTTATTTTTATACTTTTTTATACTTATTTTTTAATCTTGTATTTCATCTTATTTTTAATTTTAAATTTCATCTTATTTTTATACTATTTTTTATCTTATTTTTTAATCTTATTTTTTCTCTTATTTTCATCTTATTTTTAATACTTATTTTTTATCTTATTTTTCATCTTTTTTTATAGTTTTTTTTCACCTTATTTTTTCATTTTATTTTTTATTCTATTTTACATCTTATTTTTCATCTTATTATTATACTTAATTTTCATTTTATTTTTAATCCTTTTTTATCTTATTTTTCATCTTATTTTTATCTTATTTTATAGCTTATTTTTATACTTATTTTTTATCTTATTTTTATACTTATTTTTATACTTTTTTTTTTCATCTTGTTTTTCATCTTATTTTTCATCTTATTTTTTATCTTATATTTTATCTTATTTTTCATCTTATTTTTATACTCATTATTCATCTTATTTTTTTATCTTATTTTTATTCTTATTTTTTATCTTATTTTTCATCTTATTTTTATACTTATTTTTATTCTTATTTTTCATCTTATTTTTATACTTATTTTTTATCTTATTGTTTATCTTATTTTCTATCTTATTTTTATACTTATTTTTCATCTTATTTTTCATCCTATTTTTATACTTAGTTTTTAATCTTATTTTTATTCTTATTTTTCATCCTATTTTTAATATTATTTTTCCTCTTATTTTTATACCTATTTTTCATTTTATTTTTCATCATATTTTTCATCTTATTTTTATCTTACTTTATATCTTATTTTTATACTTATTATTAGTCTTCATTTTTATACTTTTTTTTCATCTTATTTTTCATCTTATTTTTCTAGTTATTTTTCATCTTATGTTTGATCCTATTTTTATACTTATTTTTTATCTTATTTTTTATCTTATTTTTATACTTATTATTCATCTTATTTTTTATCTTATTTTTATTCTTATTTTTTAGCTTATTTTTCATCTTATTTTTATACTTATTTTTATTCTTATTTTTCATCTTATTTTTATACTTATTTTTTATCTTATTTTTATACTTATTTTTCATCTTATTTTTATACTTATTTTTACACTTATTTTTTCATCTTATCTTTCATCTTATTTTTATACTTATTTTTTATACTTCTTTTTTAATCTTGTAGTTCATCTTATTTTTATTCTTAAATTTCATCTTATTTTTATACTCATTTATACTTATTTTTCATCTTATCTTTCATCTTATTTTTATACTTTTTTTATACTTATTTTTTAATCTTGTATTTCATCTTATTTTAAATTTTAAATTTCATCTTATTTTTATACTATTTTTTATCTTATTTTTTAATCTTATTTTTTCTCTTATTTTCATCTTATTTTTAATACTTATTTTTTATCTTATTTTTTATCTTATTTTTTTATCTTATTTTTCATCTTTTTTTATAGTTTTTTTTCATCTTATTTTTTCATTTTATTTTTTATTCTATTTTATATCTCATTTTTCATCTTATTATTATACTTAATTTTCATTTTATTTTTATCTTATTTTATAGCTTATTTTTATACTTATTTTTTATCTTATTTTTATACTTATTTTTATACTTTTTTTTCATCTTGTTTTTCATCTTATTTTTCATCTTATTTTTTATCTTATTTTTCATCTTATTTTTCATCTTATATTTTATCTTATTTTTTATCTTATTTTTATAGTTATTATTCATCTTATTTTTTTATCTTATTTTTATTCTTATTTTTTATCTTATTTTTCATCTTATTTTTATACTTATTTTTATTCTTATTTTTCATCTTATTTTTATACTTATTTTTTATCTTATTGTTTATCTTATTTTCTATCTTATTTTTATACTTATTTTTCATCTTATTTTTATACTTTTTTTTCATCTTATTTTTATACTTATTTTTATACTTATTTTTCATCTTATTTTTATACTTATTTTTCATTTTATTTTTTAACTTATTTTTAAACTTATTTTTCATCTTATTTTTATACTTATTTTTCATCTTATCTTTCATCTTATTTTTATACTTATTTTTTATACTTATTTTTTAATCTTGTATTTCATCTTATTTTAAATTTTAAATTTCATCTTATTTTTATACTATTTTTTATCTTATTTTTTAATCTTATTTTTTCTCTTATTTTCATCTTATTTTTAATACTTATTTTTTATCTTATTTTTTATCTTATTTTTTTATCTTATTTTTCATCTTTTTTTATAGTTTTTTTTCATCTTATTTTTTCATTTTATTTTTTATTCTATTTTATATCTCATTTTTCATCTTATTATTATACTTAATTTTCATTTTATTTTTATCTTATTTTATAGCTTATTTTTATACTTATTTTTTATCTTATTTTTATACTTATTTTTATACTTTTTTTTCATCTTGTTTTTCATCTTATTTTTCATCTTATTTTTTATCTTATTTTTCATCTTATTTTTCATCTTATATTTTATCTTATTTTTTATCTTATTTTTATAGTTATTATTCATCTTATTTTTTGATCTTATTTTTATTCTTATTTTTTATCTTATTTTTCATCTTATTTTTATACTTATTTTTATTCTTATTTTTCATCTTATTTTTATACTTATTTTTTATCTTATTGTTTATCTTATTTTCTATCTTATTTTTATACTTATTTTTCATCTTATTTTTATACTTTTTTTTCATCTTATTTTTATACTTATTTTTTTACTTATTTTTTAATCTTGTAGTTCATCTTTATTTTATTCTTAAATTTCATCTTATTTTTATACTTATTTATACTTATTTTTCATCTCATTTTTTATCTCATTTTTATACTTATTTTTCATCTTATTTTTATACTTATTTTACACTTATTTTTCATCTTATTTTTCATCTTATTTTTCATCTAATTTTTTCTCTTATTTTTATACTTATTTTTCATCTTATTTTTATACTTATTTCTCATCTTATTTTTTATCTTATTTTTATAGGGTTTTTTTTCATCTTATTTTTATACTTATTTTTCATCTTATTTTTATACTTATTTTTTATCTTATTTTTTATCTTATTTTTCATCTTATTTTTATACTTATTTTTCATCTAATTTTTTATCTTATTTTTATACTTATTTGTACTTATTTTTCATCTTATCTTTCATCTTATTTTTATACTTTTTTATACTTATTTTTTAATCTTGTATTTCATCTTATTTTTAATTTTAAATTTCATCTTATTTTTATACTATTTTTTATCTTATTTTTTAATCTTATTTTTTCTCTTATTTTCATCTTATTTTTAATACTTATTTTTTATCTTATTTTTCATCTTTTTTTATAGTTTTTTTTCACCTTATTTTTTCATTTTATTTTTTATTCTATTTTACATCTTATTTTTCATCTTATTATTATACTTAATTTTCATTTTATTTTTAATCCTTTTTTATCTTATTTTTCATCTTATTTTTATCTTATTTTATAGCTTATTTTTATACTTATTTTTCATCTTATTTTTATACTCATTATTCATCTTATTTTTTTATCTTATTTTTATTCTTATTTTTTATCTTATTTTTCATCTTATTTTTATACTTATTTTTATTCTTATTTTTCATCTTATTTTTATACTTATTTTTTATCTTATTGTTTATCTTATTTTCTATCTTATTTTTATACTTATTTTTCATCTTATTTTTCATCCTATTTTTATACTTAGTTTTTAATCTTATTTTTATTCTTATTTTTCATCCTATTTTTAATATTATTTTTCCTCTTATTTTTATACCTATTTTTCATTTTATTTTTCATCATATTTTTCATCTTATTTTTATCTTACTTTATATCTTATTTTTATACTTATTATTAGTCTTCATTTTTATACTTTTTTTTCATCTTATTTTTCATCTTATTTTTCTAGTTATTTTTCATCTTATGTTTGATCCTATTTTTATACTTATTTTTTATCTTATTTTTTATCTTATTTTTATACTTATTATTCATCTTATTTTTTATCTTATTTTTATTCTTATTTTTTAGCTTATTTTTCATCTTATTTTTATACTTATTTTTATTCTTATTTTTCATCTTATTTTTATACTTATTTTTTATCTTATTTTTATACTTATTTTTCATCTTATTTTTATACTTATTTTTACACTTATTTTTTCATCTTATCTTTCATCTTATTTTTATACTTATTTTTTATACTTCTTTTTTAATCTTGTAGTTCATCTTATTTTTATTCTTAAATTTCATCTTATTTTTATACTCATTTATACTTATTTTTCATCTTATCTTTCATCTTATTTTTATACTTTTTTTATACTTATTTTTTAATCTTGTATTTCATCTTATTTTAAATTTTAAATTTCATCTTATTTTTATACTATTTTTTATCTTATTTTTTAATCTTATTTTTTCTCTTATTTTCATCTTATTTTTAATACTTATTTTTTATCTTATTTTTTATCTTATTTTTTTATCTTATTTTTCATCTTTTTTTATAGTTTTTTTTCATCTTATTTTTTCATTTTATTTTTTATTCTATTTTATATCTCATTTTTCATCTTATTATTATACTTAATTTTCATTTTATTTTTATCTTATTTTATAGCTTATTTTTATACTTATTTTTTATCTTATTTTTATACTTATTTTTATACTTTTTTTTTATCTTGTTTTTCATCTTATTTTTCATCTTATTTTTTATCTTATTTTTCATCTTATTTTTCATCTTATATTTTATCTTATTTTTTATCTTATTTTTATAGTTATTATTCATCTTATTTTTTTATCTTATTTTTATTCTTATTTTTTATCTTATTTTTCATCTTATTTTTATACTTATTTTTATTCTTATTTTTCATCTTATTTTTATACTTATTTTTTATCTTATTGTTTATCTTATTTTCTATCTTATTTTTATACTTATTTTTCATCTTATTTTTATACTTTTTTTTCATCTTATTTTTATACTTATTTTTATACTTATTTTTCATCTTATTTTTATACTTATTTTTCATTTTATTTTTTAACTTATTTTTAAACTTATTTTTCATCTTATTTTTATACTTATTTTTCATCTTATCTTTCATCTTATTTTTATACTTATTTTTTATACTTATTTTTTAATCTTGTATTTCATCTTATTTTAAATTTTAAATTTCATCTTATTTTTATACTATTTTTTATCTTATTTTTTAATCTTATTTTTTCTCTTATTTTCATCTTATTTTTAATACTTATTTTTTATCTTATTTTTTATCTTATTTTTTTATCTTATTTTTCATCTTTTTTTATAGTTTTTTTTCATCTTATTTTTTCATTTTATTTTTTATTCTATTTTATATCTCATTTTTCATCTTATTATTATACTTAATTTTCATTTTATTTTTATCTTATTTTATAGCTTATTTTTATACTTATTTTTTATCTTATTTTTATACTTATTTTTATACTTTTTTTTCATCTTGTTTTTTATCTTATTTTTCATCTTATTTTTTATCTTATTTTTCATCTTATTTTTCATCTTATATTTTATCTTATTTTTTATCTTATTTTTATAGTTATTATTCATCTTATTTTTTTATCTTATTTTTATTCTTATTTTTTATCTTATTTTTCATCTTATTTTTATACTTATTTTTATTCTTATTTTTCATCTTATTTTTATACTTATTTTTTATCTTATTGTTTATCTTATTTTCTATCTTATTTTTATACTTTTTTTTCATCTTATTTTTATACTTATTTTTATACTTATTTTTCATCTTATTTTTATACTTATTTCTCATCTTATTTTTTCTCTTATTTTTATACTTATTTTTCATCTTATTTTTTATCATATTTTTTATCTTATTTTTATACTTATTTTTCATCTTATTTTTATACTTATTTCTCATCTTATTTTTTCTCTTATTTTTATACTTATTTTTCATCTTATTTTTTATCATATTTTTATCTTATTTTTATACTTATTTTTCATCTTATTTTTATACTTATTTTTCATCTTATTTTTTCTCTTATTTTTATACTTATTTTTCATCTTATTTTTATACTTATTTTTCATCTTATTTTTTCTCTTATTTTTATACTTATTTTTCATCTTATTTTTATACTTATTTCTCATCTTATTTTTTCTCTTATTTTTCATCTTATTTTTATACTTATTTCTCATCTTATTTTTTCTCTTATTTTTATACTTATTTTTCATCTTATTTTTATACTTATTTCTCATCTTATTTTTTCTCTTATTTTTATACTTATTTTTCATCTTATTTTTATACTTATTTCTCATCTTATTTTTTCTCTTATTTTTATACTTATTTTTCATCTTATTTTTATACTTATTTCTCATCTTATTTTTTCTCTTATTTTATACTTATTTTTCATCTTATTTTTATACTTATTTCTCATCTTATTTTTTCTCTTATTTTATACTTATTTTTCATCTTATTTTTATACTTATTTCTCATCTTATTTTTTATCTTATTTTTATACTTATTTCTCATCTTATTTTTTCTCTTATTTTTATACTTATTTTTCATCTTATTTTTTATCATATTTTTTATCTTATTTTTATACTTATTTTTCATCTTATTTTTATACTTATTTTTCATCTTATTTTTTCTCTTATTTTTATACTTATTTTTTCTCTTATTTTTATACTTATTTTTCATCTTATTTTTATACTTATTTCTCATCTTATTTTTTCTCTTATTTTTATACTTATTTTTCATCTTATTTTTATACTTATTATTCATCTTATTTTTTATCTTATTTTTATACTTATTTTTCATCTTATTTTTATACTTATTTCTCATCTTATTTTTTCTCTTATTTTTATACTTATTATTATCTTATTTTTTATCTTATTTTTATACTTATTTTTAATCTTATATTTTATCTTATTTTTAATTTTATTTATACTTATTATTCATCTTATTTTTTCATCTTATTTTTATACTTATTTTTCATCTTATTTTTTAACTTATTTTTATACTTATTTTTCATCTTATTTTTATACTTATTTCTCATCTTATTTTTTCTCTTATTTTTCATCTTATTTTTACACTTATTTCTCATCTTATTTTTTCTCTTATTTTTATACTTATTTTTCATCTTATTTTTATACTTATTTCTCATCTTATTTTTTCTCTTATTTTTATACTTATTTTTCATCTTATTTTTATACTTATTTCTCATCTTATTTTTTCTCTTATTTTTATACTTATTTTTCATCTTATTTTTATACTTATTTCTCATCTTATTTTTTCTCTTATTTTTATACTTATTTTTCATCTTATTTTTATACTTATTTTTCATCTTATTTTTTCTCTTATTTTTATACTTATTTTTCATCTTATTTTTATACTTATTTCTCATCTTATTTTTTCTCTTATTTTTATACTTATTTTTCATCTTATTTTTATACTTATTTCTCATCTTATTTTTTCTCTTATTTTTATACTTATTTCTCATCTTATTTTTTCTCTTATTTTTATACTTATTTTTCATCTTATTTTTCATCTTATTTTTATACTTATTTCTCATCTTATTTTTTCTCTTATTTTTATACTTATTTTTCATCTTATTTTTATACTTATTATTCATCTTATTTTTTATCTTATTTTTATACTTATTTTTCATCTTATTTTTATACTTATTTCTCATCTTATTTTTTCTCTTATTTTTATACTTATTTTTCATCTTATTTTTTATCATATTTTTTATCTTATTTTTATACTTATTTTTCATCTTATTTTTATACTTATTTCTCATCTTATTTTTTCTCTTATTTTTATACTTATTTTTCATCTTATTTTTATACTTATTATTCATCTTATTTTTTATCTTATTTTTATACTTATTTTTCATCTTATTTTTATACTTATTTCTCATCTTATTTTTTCTCTTATTTTTATACTTATTTTTCATCTTATTTTTTATCATATTTTTTATCTTATTTTTATACTTATTTTTCATCTTATTTTTATACTTATTTTTCATCTTATTTTTTCTCTTATTTTTATACTTATTTTTCATCTTATTTTTATACTTATTTTTCATCTTATTTTTTCTCTTATTTTTATACTTATTTTTCATATTATTTTTATACTTATTTCTCATCTTATTTTTTCT
This sequence comes from Mixophyes australis, assembly GCA_036250195.1. Classification (NCBI taxonomy): domain Eukaryota; kingdom Metazoa; phylum Chordata; class Amphibia; order Anura; family Limnodynastidae; genus Mixophyes; species Mixophyes australis. The sequence continues at coordinate 101,929 of JAVHZZ010000168.1, read as the reverse complement.
CTTATTTTTCATCTTATTTTTATACTTATTTCTCATCTTATTTTTTCTCTTATTTTTATACTTATTTTTCATCTTATTTTTATACTTATTTCTCATCTTATTTTTTCTCTTATCTTTATACTTATTTTTCATATTATTTTTATACTTATTTCTCATCTTATTTTTTCTCTTATTTTTATACTTATTTTTCATCTTATTTTTATACTTATTTCTCATCTTATTTTTTCTCTTATTTTATACTTATTTTTCATCTTATTTTTATTCTTATTTCTCATCTTATTTTTCATCTTATTTTTATACTTATTTCTCATCTTATTTTTTCTCTTATTTTTATACTTATTTCTCATCTTATTTTTATACTTATTTTTCATCTTATTTTTTCTCTTATTTTTATACTTATTTTTCATCTTATTTTTTCTCTTATTTTTATACTTATTTTTCATCTTATTTTTTCTCTTATTTTTATACTTATTTTTCATCTTATTTTTTCTCTTATTTTTATACTTATTTTTCATCTTATTTTTTCTCTTATTTTTATACTTATTTTTCATCTTATTTTTTCTCTTATTTTTATACTTATTTTTCATCTTATTTTTTCTCTTATTTTTATACTTATTTTTCATCTTATTTTTTCTCTTATTTTTATACTTATTTTTCATCTTATTTTTTCTCTTATTTTTATACTTATTTTTCATCTTATTTTTTCTCTTATTTTTATACTTATTTTTCATCTTATTTTTTCTCTTATTTTTATACTTATTTCTCATCTTATTTTTTCTCTTATTTTTATACTTATTTCTCATCTTATTTTTATACTTATTTCTCATCTTATTTTTTCTCTTATTTTTATACTTATTTTTCATCTTATTTTTATACTTATTTCTCATCTTATTTTTTCTCTTATTTTTATACTTATTTTTCATCTTATTTTTATACTTATTTCTCATCTTATTTTTTCTCTTATTTTTATACTTATTTTTCATCTTATTTTTATACTTATTTCTCATCTTATTTTTTCTCTTATTTTTATACTTATTTCTCATCTTATTTTTTCTCTTATTTTTATACTTATTTTTCATCTTATTTTTATACTAATTTCTCATCTTATTTTTTCTCTTATTTTTATACTTATTTCTCATCTTATTTTTTCTCTTATTTTTATACTTATTTTTCATCTTATTTTTATACTTATTTCTCATCTTATTTTTTCTCATATTTTTCATCTTATTTTTATACTTATTTCTCATCTTATTTTTTCTCTTATTTTTATACTTATTTTTCATCTTATTTTTATACTTATTTCTCATCTTATTTTTTTCTCTTATTTTTATACTTATTTTTCATCTTATTTTTATACTTATTATTCATCTTATTTTTTATCTTATTTTTATACTTATTTTTCATCTTATTTTTATACTTATTTTTTATCTTATTTTTATACTTATTATTATCTTATTTTTTATCTTATTTTTATACTTATTTTTAATCTTATATTTTATCTTATTTTTAATTGTATTTATACTTATTATTCATCTTATTTTTTCATCTTATTTTTATACTTATTTTTCATCTTATTTTTTAACTTATTTTTATACTTTTTTTAATCTTATTTTTCATCTTATTTTCCATCTTATTTTTTATCTTATTTTTTATCTTATTTTTATACTTATTTTTAATCTTATATTTTATCTTATTTTTAATCTTATTTTATACTTATTATTCATCTTATTTTTTCATCTTATTTTTATACTTTTTTTCATCTTATTTTATCTTATTTTTCAACTTTTTTTTTATACTTATTTTTAATCTTATATTTTATCTTATTTTTAATCTTATTTTTATACTTATTATTCATTTTATTTTTTTATTTTATTTTATACTTTTCTTTAATCTTATATTTTATCTTATTTTTCATCTTATTTTTATACTTATTATTCATCTTATATTTTATCTTATTTTTCATCTTATTTTTATACTTATTATTCATCTTATATTTTATCTTATTTTTCATCTTATTTTCCATCTTATTTTTTATCTTATTTTTCATCTTATTTTTATACTTATTTTTCATCTTATATTTTTCTCTTATTTTTATACTTATTTTTCATCTTATTTTTATACTTATTATTCATCTTATTTTTTATCTTATTTTTATACTTATTTTTCATCTTATTTTTATACTTATTTTTTATCTTATTTTTATACTTATTATTATCTTATTTTTTATCTTATTTTTATACTTATTTTTAATCTTATATTTTATCTTATTTTTAATTGTATTTATACTTATTATTCATCTTATTTTTTCATCTTATTTTTATACTTATTTTTCATCTTATTTTTTAACTTATTTTTATACTTTTTTTAATCTTATTTTTCATCTTATTTTCCATCTTATTTTTTATCTTATTTTTTATCTTATTTTTATACTTATTTTTAATCTTATATTTTATCTTATTTTTAATCTTATTTTATACTTATTATTCATCTTATTTTTTCATCTTATTTTTATACTTTTTTTCATCTTATTTTATCTTATTTTTCAACTTTTTTTTTATACTTATTTTTAATCTTATATTTTATCTTATTTTTAATCTTATTTTTATACTTATTATTCATTTTATTTTTTTATTTTATTTTATACTTTTCTTTAATCTTATATTTTATCTTATTTTTCATCTTATTTTTATACTTATTATTCATCTTATATTTTATCTTATTTTTCATCTTATTTTTATACTTATTATTCATCTTATATTTTATCTTATTTTTCATCTTATTTTCCATCTTATTTTTTATCTTATTTTTCATCTTATTTTTATACTTATTTTTCATCTTATATTTTATCTTATTTTTCATCTTATTTTTATACTTATTTTTCATCTTATTTTTATACTTATTTTTACACTTATTTTTCATCTTATTTTTATATTTTTTTTTCATCTTATTTTTATACTTTTTTTTAATCTTATTTTTATACATATTTTTCATCTTATTTTTATACTTATTTCTCATCTTATTTTTATACTTATTTCTCATCTTATTTTTATACTTATTTTTACACTTATTTTTCATCTTATCTTTCATCTTATTTTTATACTTATTTTTTATACTTATTTTTTAATCTTGTAGTTCATCTTATTTTTATTCTTAAATTTCATTTTATTTTTATACTTATTTATACTTATTTTTCATCTCATTTTTTATCTCATTTTTATACTTATTTTTCATCTTATTTTTTATCTTATGTTTGATCCTATTTTTATACTTATTTTTTATCTTATTTTTCATCTTATTTTTCATCTTATATTTCATCTTATTTTTCATCTTATTTTTATACTTATTTTTTATCTTATTTTTCATCTTATATTTCATCTTATTTTTGATCTTATTTTTATACTTATTTTTTATCTTATTTTTATACTTATTTTTCATCTTATATTTCATCTTATTTTTGATCTTATTTTTATACTTATTTTTCATCTTATTTTTTATCTTATTTTTAATCTTATTTTTATACTTATTATTCATCTTATTTGTTATCTTATTTTTATACTTATTTTTTATCTTATTTTTATACTTATTTTTCATCTTATTTTTATACTTATTTTTACACTTATTTTTTCATCTTATCTTTCATCTTATTTTTATACTTATTTTTTATACTTCTTTTTTAATCTTGTAGTTCATCTTATTTTTATTCTTAAATTTCATCTTATTTTTATACTCATTTATACTTATTTTTCATCTTATCTTTCATCTTATTTTTATACTTTTTTTATACTTATTTTTTAATCTTGTATTTCATCTTATTTTTAATTTTAAATTTCATCTTATTTTTATACTTATTTTTTATCTTATTTTTATACTTATTTTTCATCTTATATTTCATCTTATTTTTGATCTTATTTTTATACTTATTTTTTATCTTATTTTTCATCTTATTTTTCATCTTATATTTCATCTTATTTTTCATCTTATTTTTATACTTATTTTTTATCTTATTTTTCATCTTATATTTCATCTTATTTTTGATCTTATTTTTATACTTATTTTTTATCTCATTTTTATACTTATTTTTCATCTTATATTTCATCTTATTTTTGATCTTATTTTTATACTTATTTTTCATCTTATTTTTTATCTTATTTTTAATCTTATTTTTATACTTATTATTCATCTTATTTGTTATCTTATTTTTATACTTATTTTTTATCTTATTTTTATACTTATTTTTCATCTTATTTTTATACTTATTTTTACACTTATTTTTTCATCTTATCTTTCATCTTATTTTTATACTTATTTTTTATACTTCTTTTTTAATCTTGTAGTTCATCTTATTTTTATTCTTAAATTTCATCTTATTTTTATACTCATTTATACTTATTTTTCATCTTATCTTTCATCTTATTTTTATACTTTTTTTATACTTATTTTTTAATCTTGTATTTCATCTTATTTTTAATTTTAAATTTCATCTTATTTTTATACTATTTTTTATCTTATTTTTTAATCTTATTTTCTCTCTTATTTTCATCTTATTTTTAATACTTATTTTTTATCTTATTTTTCATCTTATTTTTTTATCTTATTTTTCATCTTTTTTTATAGTTTTTTTTCATCTTATTTTTTCATTTTATTTTTTATTCTATTTTACATCTCATTTTTCATCTTATTATTATACTTAATTTTCATTTTATTTTTAATCCTTTTTTATCTTATTTTTCATCTTATTTTTATCTTATTTTATAGCTTATTTTTATACTTATTTTTATACTTTTTTTTCATCTTGTTTTTCATCTTATTTTTCATCTTATTTTTTATCTTATTTTTCATCTTATTTTTCATCTTATATTTTATCTTTTTTTTCATCTTATTTTTATACTTCTTATTCATCTTATTTTTTTATCTTATTTTTATTCTTATTTTTTATCTTATTTTTCATCTTATTTTTATACTTTTTTTTATTCTTATTTTTCATCTTATTTTTATACTTATTTTTTATCTTATTGTTTATCTTATTTTCTATCTTATTTTTATACTTATTTTTTATCTTATTTTTATACTTTTTTTCATCTTATTTTTATACTTATTTTTATACTTATTTTTCATCTTATTTTTATACTTATTTTTCATCTTATTTTTTAACTTATTTTTAAACTTATTTTTCATCTTATTTTTATACTTATTTTTCATCTTATCTTTCATCTTATTTTTATACTTATTTTTTATACTTATTTTTTAATCTTGTAGTTCATCTTTATTTTATTCTTAAATTTCATCTTATTTTTATACTTATTTATACTTATTTTTCATCTCATTTTTTATCTCATTTTTATACTTATTTTTCATCTTATTTTTATACTTATTTTACACTTATTTTTCATCTTATTTTTCATCTTATTTTTCATCTAATTTTTTCTCTTATTTTTATACTTATTTTTCATCTTATTTTTATACTTATTTCTCATCTTATTTTTTATCTTATTTTTATAGGTTTTTTTTTCATCTTATTTTTATACTTATTTTTCATCTTATTTTTATACTTATTTTTTATCTTATTTTTTATCTTATTTTTCATCTTATTTTTATACTTATTTTTCATCTAATTTTTTATCTTATTTTTATACTTATTTGTACTTATTTTTCATCTTATCTTTCATCTTATTTTTATACTTTTTTATACTTATTTTTTAATCTTGTATTTCATCTTATTTTTAATTTTAAATTTCATCTTATTTTTATACTATTTTTTATCTTATTTTTTAATCTTATTTTTTCTCTTATTTTCATCTTATTTTTAATACTTATTTTTTATCTTATTTTTCATCTTATTTTTTTATCTTATTTTTCATCTTTTTTTATAGTTTTTTTTCACCTTATTTTTTCATTTTATTTTTTATTCTATTTTACATCTTATTTTTCATCTTATTATTATACTTAATTTTCATTTTATTTTTAATCCTTTTTTATCTTATTTTTCATCTTATTTTTATCTTATTTTATAGCTTATTTTTATACTTATTTTTTATCTTATTTTTATACTTATTTTTATACTTTTTTTTTTCATCTTGTTTTTCATCTTATTTTTCATCTTATTTTTTATCTTATTTTTCATCTTATTTTTCATCTTATATTTTATCTTATTTTTCATCTTATTTTTATACTCATTATTCATCTTATTTTTTTATCTTATTTTTATTCTTATTTTTTATCTTATTTTTCATCTTATTTTTCATCTTATATTTTATCTTATTTTTCATCTTATTTTTATACTTATTATTCATCTTATTTTTTTATCTTATTTTTATTCTTTTTTTTTATCTTATTTTTCATCTTATTTTTATACTTTTTTTTATTCTTATTTTTCATCTTATTTTTATACTTATTTTTTATCTTATTGTTTATCTTATTTTCTATCTTATTTTTATACTTATTTTTTATCTTATTTTTATACTTTTTTTCATCTTATTTTTATACTTATTTTTATACTTATTTTTCATCTTATTTTTATACTTATTTTTCATCTTATTTTTTAACTTATTTTTAAACTTATTTTTCATCTTATTTTTATACTTATTTTTCATCTTATCTTTCATCTTATTTTTATACTTATTTTTTATACTTATTTTTTAATCTTGTAGTTCATCTTTATTTTATTCTTAAATTTCATCTTATTTTTATACTTATTTATACTTATTTTTCATCTCATTTTTTATCTCATTTTTATACTTATTTTTCATCTTATTTTTATACTTATTTTACACTTATTTTTCATCTTATTTTTCATCTTATTTTTCATCTAATTTTTTCTCTTATTTTTATACTTATTTTTCATCTTATTTTTATACTTATTTCTCATCTTATTTTTTATCTTATTTTTATAGGTTTTTTTTTCATCTTATTTTTATACTTATTTTTCATCTTATTTTTATACTTATTTTTTATCTTATTTTTTATCTTATTTTTCATCTTATTTTTATACTTATTTTTCATCTAATTTTTTATCTTATTTTTATACTTATTTGTACTTATTTTTCATCTTATCTTTCATCTTATTTTTATACTTTTTTATACTTATTTTTTAATCTTGTATTTCATCTTATTTTTAATTTTAAATTTCATCTTATTTTTATACTATTTTTTATCTTATTTTTTAATCTTATTTTTTCTCTTATTTTCATCTTATTTTTAATACTTATTTTTTATCTTATTTTTCATCTTTTTTTATAGTTTTTTTTCACCTTATTTTTTCATTTTATTTTTTATTCTATTTTACATCTTATTTTTCATCTTATTATTATACTTAATTTTCATTTTATTTTTAATCCTTTTTTATCTTATTTTTCATCTTATTTTTATCTTATTTTATAGCTTATTTTTATACTTATTTTTTATCTTATTTTTATACTTATTTTTATACTTTTTTTTTTCATCTTGTTTTTCATCTTATTTTTCATCTTATTTTTTATCTTATTTTTCATCTTATTTTTCATCTTATATTTTATCTTATTTTTCATCTTATTTTTATACTCATTATTCATCTTATTTTTTTATCTTATTTTTATTCTTATTTTTTATCTTATTTTTCATCTTATTTTTATACTTATTTTTATTCTTATTTTTCATCTTATTTTTATACTTATTTTTTATCTTATTGTTTATCTTATTTTCTATCTTATTTTTATACTTATTTTTCATCTTATTTTTCATCCTATTTTTATACTTAGTTTTTAATCTTATTTTTATTCTTATTTTTCATCCTATTTTTAATATTATTTTTCCTCTTATTTTTATACCTATTTTTCATTTTATTTTTCATCATATTTTTCATCTTATTTTTATCTTACTTTATATCTTATTTTTATACTTATTATTAGTCTTCATTTTTATACTTTTTTTTCATCTTATTTTTCATCTTATTTTTCTAGTTATTTTTCATCTTATGTTTGATCCTATTTTTATACTTATTTTTTATCTTATTTTTTATCTTATTTTTATACTTATTATTCATCTTATTTTTTATCTTATTTTTATTCTTATTTTTTAGCTTATTTTTCATCTTATTTTTATACTTATTTTTATTCTTATTTTTCATCTTATTTTTATACTTATTTTTTATCTTATTTTTCATCTTATTTTTATACTTATTTTTACACTTATTTTTTCATCTTATCTTTCATCTTATTTTTATACTTATTTTTTATACTTCTTTTTTAATCTTGTAGTTCATCTTATTTTTATTCTTAAATTTCATCTTATTTTTATACTCATTTATACTTATTTTTCATCTTATCTTTCATCTTATTTTTATACTTTTTTTATACTTATTTTTTAATCTTGTATTTCATCTTATTTTAAATTTTAAATTTCATCTTATTTTTATACTATTTTTTATCTTATTTTTTAATCTTATTTTTTCTCTTATTTTCATCTTATTTTTAATACTTATTTTTTATCTTATTTTTTATCTTATTTTTTTATCTTATTTTTCATCTTTTTTTATAGTTTTTTTTCATCTTATTTTTTCATTTTATTTTTTATTCTATTTTATATCTCATTTTTCATCTTATTATTATACTTAATTTTCATTTTATTTTTATCTTATTTTATAGCTTATTTTTATACTTATTTTTTATCTTATTTTTATACTTATTTTTATACTTTTTTTTTCATCTTGTTTTTCATCTTATTTTTCATCTTATTTTTTATCTTATTTTTCATCTTATTTTTCATCTTATATTTTATCTTATTTTTTATCTTATTTTTATAGTTATTATTCATCTTATTTTTTTATCTTATTTTTATTCTTATTTTTTATCTTATTTTTCATCTTATTTTTATACTTATTTTTATTCTTATTTTTCATCTTATTTTTATACTTATTTTTTATCTTATTGTTTATCTTATTTTCTATCTTATTTTTATACTTATTTTTCATCTTATTTTTATACTTTTTTTTCATCTTATTTTTATACTTATTTTTATACTTATTTTTCATCTTATTTTTATACTTATTTTTCATTTTATTTTTTAACTTATTTTTAAACTTATTTTTCATCTTATTTTTATACTTATTTTTCATCTTATCTTTCATCTTATTTTTATACTTATTTTTTATACTTATTTTTTAATCTTGTAGTTCATCTTTATTTTATTCTTAAATTTCATCTTATTTTTATACTTATTTATACTTATTTTTCATCTCATTTTTTATCTCATTTTTATACTTATTTTTCATCTTATTTTTTATCTTATTTTTATACTTATTTTACACTTATTTTTATCTTATTTTTCATCTTATTTTTATACTTATTTTTCATCTAATTTTTTCTCTTATTTTTATACTTATTTTTCATCTTATTTTTATACTTATTTCTCATCTTATTTTTCATCTTATTTTTATAGTTTTTTTTTCATCTTATTTTTATACTTATTTTTCATCTTATTTTTATACTTATTTTTTATCTTATTTTTTATCTTATTTTTCATCTTATTTTTATACTTATTTTTCATCTAATTTTTTATCTTATTTTTATACTTATTTTTCATCTAATTTCCTATCTTATTTTTATACTTATTTTTCATCTTATTTTTATTCTTATTTTTTATCTTATTTTTATACTTATTTTTATACTTATTTCTCATCTTATTTTTTCTCTTATTTTTATACTTATTTTTCATCTTATTTTTTATCTTATTTTTATACTTATTTTTCATCTTATTTTTATACTTATTTCTCATCTTATTTTTTCTCTTATTTTTATACTTATTTTTCATCTTATTTTTCATCTTATTTTTATACTTATTTCTCATCTTATTTTTTCTCTTATTTTTATACTTATTTTTCATCTTATTTTTATACTTATTATTCATCTTATTTTTTATCTTATTTTTATAATTATTTTTCATCTTATTTTTATACTTATTTCTCATCTTATTTTTTCTCTTATTTTTATACTTATTTTTCATCTTATTTTTTATCATATTTTTTATCTTATTTTTATACTTATTTTTCATCTTATTTTTATACTTATTTCTCATCTTATTTTTTTTCTTATTTTTATACTTATTTTTCATCTTATTTTTTATCATATTTTTTATCTTATTTTTATACTTATTTTTCATCTTATTTTTATACTTATTTTTCATCTTATTTTTTCTCTTATTTTTATACTTATTTTTCATCTTATTTTTATACTTATTTTTCATCTTATTTTTTCTCTTATTTTTATACTTATTTTTCATCTTATTTTTATACTTATTTCTCATCTTATTTTTTCTCTTATTTTTCATCTTATTTTTATACTTATTTCTCATCTTATTTTTTCTCTTATTTTTATACTTATTTTTCATCTTATTTTTATACTTATTTCTCATCTTATTTTTTCTCTTATTTTTATACTTATTTTTCATCTTATTTTTATACTTATTTCTCATCTTATTTTTTCTCTTATTTTATACTTATTTTTCATCTTATTTTTATACTTATTTCTCATCTTATTTTTTCTCTTATTTTTATACTTATTTCTCATCTTATTTTTTCTCTTATTTTTATACTTATTTTTCATCTTATTTTTTATCATATTTTTTATCTTATTTTTATACTTATTTTTCATCTTATTTTTATACTTATTTTTCATCTTATTTTTTCTCTTATTTTTATACTTATTTTTCATCTTATTTTTATACTTATTTTTCATCTTATTTTTTCTCTTATTTTTATACTTATTTTTCATCTTATTTTTATACTTATTTCTCATCTTATTTTTTCTCTTATTTTTATACTTATTTTTCATCTTATTTTTATACTTATTATTCATCTTATTTTTTATCTTATTTTTATACTTATTTTTCATCTTAATTTTATACTTATTTCTCATCTTATTTTTTCTCTTATTTTTATACTTATTATTATCTTATTTTTTATCTTATTTTTATACTTATTTTTAATCTTATATTTTATCTTATTTTTAATTTTATTTATACTTATTATTCATCTTATTTTTTCATCTTATTTTTATACTTATTTTTCATCTTATTTTTTAACTTATTTTTATACTTATTTTTCATCTTATTTTTATACTTATTTCTCATCTTATTTTTTCTCTTATTTTTCATCTTATTTTTATACTTATTTCTCATCTTATTTTTTCTCTTATTTTTATACTTATTTTTCATCTTATTTTTATACTTATTTCTCATCTTATTTTTTCTCTTATTTTTATACTTATTTTTCATCTTATTTTTATACTTATTTCTCATCTTATTTTTTCTCTTATTTTATACTTATTTTTCATCTTATTTTTATACTTATTTCTCATCTTATTTTTTCTCTTATTTTATACTTATTTTTCATCTTATTTTTATACTTATTTCTCATCTTATTTTTCATCTTATTTTTATACTTATTTCTCATCTTATTTTTTCTCTTATTTTTATACTTATTTTTCATCTTATTTTTTATCATATTTTTTATCTTATTTTTATACTTATTTTTCATCTTATTTTTATACTTATTTTTCATCTTATTTTTTCTCTTATTTTTATACTTATTTTTCATCTTATTTTTATACTTATTTTTCATCTTATTTTTTCTCTTATTTTTATACTTATTTTTCATCTTATTTTTATACTTATTTCTCATCTTATTTTTTCTCTTATTTTTATACTTATTTTTCATCTTATTTTTATACTTATTATTCATCTTATTTTTTATCTTATTTTTATACTTATTTTTCATCTTATTTTTATACTTATTTCTCATCTTATTTTTTTATCATATTTTTCTCTTATTTTTATACTTAATTTTTATCTTATTTTTATACTTATTTCTCATCTTATTTTTTCTCTTATTTTTATACTTATTTTTCATCTTATTTTTATACTTATTTCTCATCTTATTTTTCATCTTATTTTTTATCATATTTTTTATCTTATTTTTATACTTATTTTTCATCTTATTTTTATACTTATTATTCATCTTATTTTTATACTTTTTTTTATCTTATTTTATCTTATTTTTCATCTTATTTTTATACTTATTTTTAATCTTATATTTTATCTTATTTTTAATTTTATTTTTATACTTATTTTTTATCTTATTTTTCATCTTATTTTTCATCTTATATTTCATCTTATTTTTCATCTTATTTTTATACTTATTTTTTATCTTATTTTTTATCTTATATTTCATCTTATTTTTGATCTTATTTTTATACTTATTTTTTATCTTATTTTTATACTTATTTTTCATCTTATATTTCATCTTATTTTTGATCTTATTTTTATACTTATTTTTTATCTTATTTTTCATCTTATTTTTCATCTTATATTTCATCTTATTTTTCATCTTATTTTTATACTTATTTTTTATCTTATTTTTCATCTTATTTTTCATCTTATATTTCATCTTATTTTTCATCTTATTTTTATACTTATTTTTTATCTTATTTTTATACTTATTTTTCATCTTATATTTTATCTTATTTTTGATCTTATTTTTATACTTATTTTTCATCTTATTTTTTATCTTATTTTTAATCTTATTTTTATACTTATTATTCATCTTATATTTTATCTTATTTTTGATCTTATTTTTATACTTATTTTTTCATCTTATCTTTCATCTTATTTTTATACTTATTTTTTATACTTCTTTTTTAATCTTGTAGTTCATCTTATTTTTATTCTTAAATTTCATCTTATTTTTATACTCATTTATACTTATTTTTCATCTTATCTTTCATCTTATTTTTATACTTTTTTTATACTTATTTTTTAATCTTGTATTTCATCTTATTTTTAATTTTAAATTTCATCTTATTTTTATACTATTTTTTATCTTATTTTTTAATATTATTTTCTCTCTTATTTTCATCTTATTTTTAATACTTATTTTTTATCTTATTTTTCATCTTATTTTTTTATCTTATTTTTCATCTTTTTTTATAGTTTTTTTTCATCTTATTTTTTCATTTTATTTTTTATTCTATTTTACATCTCATTTTTCATCTTATTATTATACTTAATTTTCATTTTATTTTTAATCCTTTTTCATCTTGTTTTTCATCTTATTTTTCATCTTATTTTTTATCTTATTTTTCATCTTATTTTTCATCTTATATTTTATCTTATTTTTCATCTTATTTTTATACTTATTATTCATCTTATTTTTTTATCTTATTTTTATTCTTATTTTTTATCTTATTTTTCATCTTATTTTTATACTTATTTTTATTCTTATTTTTCATCTTATTTTTATACTTATTTTTTATCTTATTGTTTATCTTATTTTCTATCTTATTTTTATACTTATTTTTTATCTTATTTTTATACTTTTTTTCATCTTATTTTTACACTTATTTTTATACTTATTTTTCATCTTATTTTTATACTTATTTTTCATCTTATTTTTTAACTTATTTTTAAACTTATTTTTCATCTTATTTTTATACTTATTTTTCATCTTATCTTTCATCTTATTTTTATACTTATTTTTTATACTTATTTTTTAATCTTGTAGTTCATCTTTATTTTATTCTTAAATTTCATCTTATTTTTATACTTATTTATACTTATTTTTCATCTCATTTTTTATCTCATTTTTATACTTATTTTTCATCTTATTTTTATACTTATTTTACACTTATTTTTCATCTTATTTTTCATCTTATTTTTATACTTATTTTTCATCTAATTTTTTCTCTTATTTTTATACTTATTTTTCATCTTATTTTTATACTTATTTCTCATCTTATTTTTTATCTTATTTTTATAGTTTTTTTTTTATCTTATTTTTATACTTATTTTTCATCTTATTTTTATACTTATTTTTTATCTTATTTTTTATCTTATTTTTCATCTTATTTTTATACTTATTTTTCATCTAATTTTTTATCTTATTTTTATACTTATTTTTCATCTAATTTCTTATCTTATTTTTATACTTATTTATACTTATTTTTCATCTTATCTTTCATCTTATTTTTATACTTTTTTATACTTATTTTTTAATCTTGTATTTCATCTTATTTTTAATTTTAAATTTCATCTTATTTTTATACTATTTTTTATCTTATTTTTTAATCTTATTTTTTCTCTTATTTTCATCTTATTTTTATACTTATTTTTTATCTTATTTTTATACTTATTTTTATACTTTTTTTTTTCATCTTGTTTTTCATCTTATTTTTCATCTTATTTTTTATCTTATTTTTCATCTTATTTTTCATCTTATATTTTATCTTATTTTTCATCTTATTTTTATACTTCTTATTCATCTTATTTTTTTATCTTATTTTTATTCTTATTTTTTATCTTATTTTTCATCTTATTTTTATACTTTTTTTTATTCTTATTTTTCATCTTATTTTTATACTTATTTTTTATCTTATTGTTTATCTTATTTTCTATCTTATTTTTATACTTATTTTTTATCTTATTTTTATACTTTTTTTCATCTTATTTTTATACTTATTTTTATACTTATTTTTCATCTTATTTTTATACTTATTTTTCATCTTATTTTTTAACTTATTTTTAAACTTATTTTTCATCTTATTTTTATACTTATTTTTCATCTTATCTTTCATCTTATTTTTATACTTATTTTTTATACTTATTTTTTAATCTTGTAGTTCATCTTTATTTTATTCTTAAATTTCATCTTATTTTTATACTTATTTATACTTATTTTTCATCTCATTTTTTATCTCATTTTTATACTTATTTTTCATCTTATTTTTATACTTATTTTACACTTATTTTTCATCTTATTTTTATACTTATTTCTCATCTTATTTTTTATCTTATTTTTATAGGTTTTTTTTTCATCTTATTTTTATACTTATTTTTCATCTTATTTTTATACTTATTTTTTATCTTATTTTTTATCTTATTTTTCATCTTATTTTTATACTTATTTTTCATCTAATTTTTTATCTTATTTTTATACTTATTTGTACTTATTTTTCATCTTATCTTTCATCTTATTTTTATACTTTTTTATACTTATTTTTTAATCTTGTATTTCATCTTATTTTTAATTTTAAATTTCATCTTATTTTTATACTATTTTTTATCTTATTTTTTAATCTTATTTTTTCTCTTATTTTCATCTTATTTTTAATACTTATTTTTTATCTTATTTTTCATCTTATTTTTTTATCTTATTTTTCATCTTTTTTTATGGTTTTTTTTCACCTTATTTTTTCATTTTATTTTTTATTCTATTTTACATCTTATTTTTCATCTTATTATTATACTTAATTTTCATTTTATTTTTAATCCTTTTTTATCTTATTTTTCATCTTATTTTTATCTTATTTTATAGCTTATTTTTATACTTATTTTTTATCTTATTTTTATACTTATTTTTATACTTTTTTTTTTCATCTTGTTTTTCATCTTATTTTTCATCTTATTTTTTATCTTATTTTTCATCTTATTTTTCATCTTATATTTTATCTTATTTTTCATCTTATTTTTATACTCATTATTCATCTTATTTTTTTATCTTATTTTTATTCTTATTTTTTATCTTATTTTTCATCTTATTTTTCATCTTATATTTTATCTTATTTTTCATCTTATTTTTATACTTATTATTCATCTTATTTTTTTATCTTATTTTTATTCTTTTTTTTTATCTTATTTTTCATCTTATTTTTATACTTTTTTTTATTCTTATTTTTCATCTTATTTTTATACTTATTTTTTATCTTATTGTTTATCTTATTTTCTATCTTATTTTTATACTTATTTTTTATCTTATTTTTATACTTTTTTTCATCTTATTTTTATACTTATTTTTATACTTATTTTTCATCTTATTTTTATACTTATTTTTCATCTTATTTTTTAACTTATTTTTAAACTTATTTTTCATCTTATTTTTATACTTATTTTTCATCTTATCTTTCATCTTATTTTTATACTTATTTTTTATACTTATTTTTTAATCTTGTAGTTCATCTTTATTTTATTCTTAAATTTCATCTTATTTTTATACTTATTTATACTTATTTTTCATCTCATTTTTTATCTCATTTTTATACTTATTTTTCATCTTATTTTTATACTTATTTTACACTTATTTTTCATCTTATTTTTCATCTTATTTTTCATCTAATTTTTTCTTATTTTTATACTTATTTTTCATCTTATTTTTATACTTATTTCTCATCTTATTTTTTATCTTATTTTTATAGGTTTTTTTTTCATCTTATTTTTATACTTATTTTTCATCTTATTTTTATACTTATTTTTTATCTTATTTTTTATCTTATTTTTCATCTTATTTTTATACTTATTTTTCATCTAATTTTTTATCTTATTTTTATACTTATTTGTACTTATTTTTCATCTTATCTTTCATCTTATTTTTATACTTTTTTATACTTATTTTTTAATCTTGTATTTCATCTTATTTTTAATTTTAAATTTCATCTTATTTTTATACTATTTTTTATCTTATTTTTTAATCTTATTTTTTCTCTTATTTTCATCTTATTTTTAATACTTATTTTTTATCTTATTTTTCATCTTTTTTTATAGTTTTTTTTCACCTTATTTTTTCATTTTATTTTTTATTCTATTTTACATCTTATTTTTCATCTTATTATTATACTTAATTTTCATTTTATTTTTAATCCTTTTTTATCTTATTTTTCATCTTATTTTTATCTTATTTTATAGCTTATTTTTATACTTATTTTTTATCTTATTTTTATACTTATTTTTATACTTTTTTTTTTCATCTTGTTTTTCATCTTATTTTTCATCTTATTTTTTATCTTATTTTTCATCTTATTTTTCATCTTATATTTTATCTTATTTTTCATCTTATTTTTATACTCATTATTCATCTTATTTTTTTATCTTATTTTTATTCTTATTTTTTATCTTTTTTTTCATCTTATTTTTATACTTATTTTTATTCTTATTTTTCATCTTATTTTTATACTTATTTTTTATCTTATTGTTTATCTTATTTTCTATCTTATTTTTATACTTATTTTTCATCTTATTTTTCATCCTATTTTTATACTTAGTTTTTAATCTTATTTTTATTCTTATTTTTCATCCTATTTTTAATATTATTTTTCCTCTTATTTTTATACCTATTTTTCATTTTATTTTTCATCATATTTTTCATCTTATTTTTATCTTACTTTATATCTTATTTTTATACTTATTATTAGTCTTCATTTTTATACTTTTTTTTCATCTTATTTTTCATCTTATTTTTCTAGTTATTTTTCATCTTATGTTTGATCCTATTTTTATACTTATTTTTTATCTTATTTTTTATCTTATTTTTATACTTATTATTCATCTTATTTTTTATCTTATTTTTATTCTTATTTTTTAGCTTATTTTTCATCTTATTTTTATACTTATTTTTATTCTTATTTTTCATCTTATTTTTATACTTATTTTTTATCTTATTTTTATACTTATTTTTCATCTTATTTTTATACTTATTTTTACACTTATTTTTTCATCTTATCTTTCATCTTATTTTTATACTTATTTTTTATACTTCTTTTTTAATCTTGTAGTTCATCTTATTTTTATTCTTAAATTTCATCTTATTTTTATACTCATTTATACTTATTTTTCATCTTATCTTTCATCTTATTTTTATACTTTTTTTATACTTATTTTTTAATCTTGTATTTCATCTTATTTTAAATTTTAAATTTCATCTTATTTTTATACTATTTTTTATCTTATTTTTTAATCTTATTTTTTCTCTTATTTTCATCTTATTTTTAATACTTATTTTTTATCTTATTTTTTATCTTATTTTTTTATCTTATTTTTCATCTTTTTTTATAGTTTTTTTTCATCTTATTTTTTCATTTTATTTTTTATTCTATTTTATATCTCATTTTTCATCTTATTATTATACTTAATTTTCATTTTATTTTTATCTTATTTTATAGCTTATTTTTATACTTATTTTTTATCTTATTTTTATACTTATTTTTATACTTTTTTTTTCATCTTGTTTTTCATCTTATTTTTCATCTTATTTTTTATCTTATTTTTCATCTTATTTTTCATCTTATATTTTATCTTATTTTTTATCTTATTTTTATAGTTATTATTCATCTTATTTTTTTATCTTATTTTTATTCTTATTTTTTATCTTATTTTTCATCTTATTTTTATACTTATTTTTATTCTTATTTTTCATCTTATTTTTATACTTATTTTTTATCTTATTGTTTATCTTATTTTCTATCTTATTTTTATACTTATTTTTCATCTTATTTTTATACTTTTTTTTCATCTTATTTTTATACTTATTTTTATACTTATTTTTCATCTTATTTTTATACTTATTTTTCATTTTATTTTTTAACTTATTTTTAAACTTATTTTTCATCTTATTTTTATACTTATTTTTCATCTTATCTTTCATCTTATTTTTATACTTATTTTTTATACTTATTTTTTAATCTTGTAGTTCATCTTTATTTTATTCTTAAATTTCATCTTATTTTTATACTTATTTATACTTATTTTTCATCTCATTTTTTATCTCATTTTTATACTTATTTTTCATCTTATTTTTTATCTTATTTTTATACTTATTTTACACTTATTTTTATCTTATTTTTCATCTTATTTTTATACTTATTTTTCATCTAATTTTTTCTCTTATTTTTATACTTATTTTTCATCTTATTTTTATACTTATTTCTCATCTTATTTTTCATCTTATTTTTATAGTTTTTTTTTCATCTTATTTTTATACTTATTTTTCATCTTATTTTTATACTTATTTTTTATCTTATTTTTTATCTTATTTTTCATCTTATTTTTATACTTATTTTTCATCTAATTTTTTATCTTATTTTTATACTTATTTTTCATCTAATTTCCTATCTTATTTTTATACTTATTTTTCATCTTATTTTTTATCTTATTTTTAATCTTATTTTTATACTTATTATTCATCTCTTTTTTAATCTTATTTTTATTCTTATTTTTCATCCTATTTTTAATATTTTTTTTCCTCTTATTTTTATACCTATTTTTCATTTTATTTTTCATCATATTTTTCATCTTATTTTTATCTTATTTTATATCTTATTTTTATACTTATTTTTAGTCTTCATTTTTATACTTTTTTTTTCATCTTATTTTTCATCTTATTTTTATACTTAATATTCATCTTATTTTTTATCTTATTTTTATTCTTATTTTTTATCTTATTTTTCATCTTATTTTTATACTTATTATTCATCTTATTTTTTATCTTATTTTTATTCTTATTTTTTATCTTATTTTTATACTTATTTTTATACTTATTTCTCATCTTATTTTTTCTCTTATTTTTATACTTATTTTTCATCTTATTTTTATACTTATTTCTCATCTTATTTTTTCTCTTATTTTTATACTTATTTTTCATCTTATTTTTTATCTTATTTTTATACTTATTTTTCATCTTATTTTTATACTTATTTCTCATCTTATTTTTTCTCTTATTTTTATACTTATTTTTCATCTTATTTTTCATCTTATTTTTATACTTATTTCTCATCTTATTTTTTCTCTTATTTTTATACTTATTTTTCATCTTGTTTTTATACTTATTATTCATCTTATTTTTTATCTTATTTTTATAATTATTTTTCATCTTATTTTTATACTTATTTCTCATCTTATTTTTTCTCTTATTTTTATACTTATTTTTCATCTTATTTTTTATCATATTTTTTATCTTATTTTTATACTTATTTTTCATCTTATTTTTATACTTATTTCTCATCTTATTTTTTCTCTTATTTTTATACTTATTTTTCATCTTATTTTTTATCATATTTTTTATCTTATTTTTATACTTATTTTTCATCTTATTTTTATACTTATTTTTCATCTTATTTTTTCTCTTATTTTTATACTTATTTTTCATCTTATTTTTATACTTATTTTTCATCTTATTTTTTCTCTTATTTTTATACTTATTTTTCATCTTATTTTTATACTTATTTCTCATCTTATTTTTTCTCTTATTTTTCATCTTATTTTTATACTTATTTCTCATCTTATTTTTTCTCTTATTTTTATACTTATTTTTCATCTTATTTTTATACTTATTTCTCATCTTATTTTTTCTCTTATTTTTATACTTATTTTTCATCTTATTTTTATACTTATTTCTCATCTTATTTTTTCTCTTATTTTTATACTTATTTTTCATCTTATTTTTATACTTATTTCTCATCTTATTTTTTCTCTTATTTTATACTTATTTTTCATCTTATTTTTATACTTATTTCTCATCTTATTTTTTCTCTTATTTTTATACTTATTTCTCATCTTATTTTTTCTCTTATTTTTATACTTATTTTTCATCTTATTTTTTATCATATTTTTTATCTTATTTTTATACTTATTTTTCATCTTATTTTTATACTTATTTTTCATCTTATTTTTTCTCTTATTTTTATACTTATTTTTCATCTTATTTTTATACTTATTTTTCATCTTATTTTTTCTCTTATTTTTATACTTATTTTTCATCTTATTTTTATACTTATTTCTCATCTTATTTTTTCTCTTATTTTTATACTTATTTTTCATCTTATTTTTATACTTATTATTCATCTTATTTTTTATCTTATTTTTATACTTATTTTTCATCTTAATTTTATACTTATTTCTCATCTTATTTTTTCTCTTATTTTTATACTTATTATTATCTTATTTTTTATCTTATTTTTATACTTATTTTTAATCTTATATTTTATCTTATTTTTAATTTTATTTATACTTATTATTCATCTTATTTTTTCATCTTATTTTTATACTTATTTTTCATCTTATTTTTTAACTTATTTTTATACTTATTTTTCATCTTATTTTTATACTTATTTCTCATCTTATTTTTTCTCTTATTTTTCATCTTATTTTTATACTTATTTCTCATCTTATTTTTTCTCTTATTTTTATACTTATTTTTCATCTTATTTTTATACTTATTTCTCATCTTATTTTTTCTCTTATTTTTATACTTATTTTTCATCTTATTTTTATACTTATTTCTCATCTTATTTTTTCTCTTATTTTATACTTATTTTTCATCTTATTTTTATACTTATTTCTCATCTTATTTTTTCTCTTATTTTATACTTATTTTTCATCTTATTTTTATACTTATTTCTCATCTTATTTTTCATCTTATTTTTATACTTATTTCTCATCTTATTTTTTCTCTTATTTTTATACTTATTTTTCATCTTATTTTTTATCATATTTTTTATCTTATTTTTATACTTATTTTTCATCTTATTTTTATACTTATTTTTCATCTTATTTTTTCTCTTATTTTTATACTTATTTTTCATCTTATTTTTATACTTATTTTTCATCTTATTTTTTCTCTTATTTTTATACTTATTTTTCATCTTATTTTTATACTTATTTCTCATCTTATTTTTTCTCTTATTTTTATACTTATTTTTCATCTTATTTTTATACTTATTATTCATCTTATTTTTTATCTTATTTTTATACTTATTTTTCATCTTATTTTTATACTTATTTCTCATCTTATTTTTTTATCATATTTTTCTCTTATTTTTATACTTAATTTTTATCTTATTTTTATACTTATTTCTCATCTTATTTTTTCTCTTATTTTTATACTTATTTTTCATCTTATTTTTATACTTATTTCTCATCTTATTTTTCATCTTATTTTTTATCATATTTTTTATCTTATTTTTATACTTATTTTTCATCTTATTTTTATACTTATTATTCATCTTATTTTTATACTTTTTTTTATCTTATTTTATCTTATTTTTCATCTTATTTTTATACTTATTTTTAATCTTATATTTTATCTTATTTTTAATTTTATTTTTATACTTATTTTTTATCTTATTTTTCATCTTATTTTTCATCTTATATTTCATCTTATTTTTCATCTTATTTTTATACTTATTTTTTATCTTATTTTTCATCTTATATTTCATCTTATTTTTGATCTTATTTTTATACTTATTTTTTATCTTATTTTTATACTTATTTTTCATCTTATATTTCATCTTATTTTTGATCTTATTTTTATACTTATTTTTTATCTTATTTTTCATCTTATTTTTCATCTTATATTTCATCTTATTTTTCATCTTATTTTTATACTTATTTTTTATCTTATTTTTCATCTTATTTTTCATCTTATATTTCATCTTATTTTTCATCTTATTTTTATACTTATTTTTTATCTTATTTTTATACTTATTTTTCATCTTATATTTTATCTTATTTTTGATCATATTTTTATACTTATTTTTCATCTTATTTTTTATCTTATTTTTAATCTTATTTTTACACTTATTATTCATCTTATATTTTATCTTATTTTTGATCTTATTTTTATACTTATTTTTTCATCTTATCTTTCATCTTATTTTTATACTTATTTTTTATACTTCTTTTTTAATCTTGTAGTTCATCTTATTTTTATTCTTAAATTTCATCTTATTTTTATACTCATTTATACTTATTTTTCATCTTATCTTTCATCTTATTTTTATACTTTTTTTATACTTATTTTTTAATCTTGTATTTCATCTTATTTTTAATTTTAAATTTCATCTTATTTTTATACTATTTTTTATCTTATTTTTTAATATTATTTTCTCTCTTATTTTCATCTTATTTTTAATACTTATTTTTTATCTTATTTTTCATCTTATTTTTTTATCTTATTTTTCATCTTTTTTTATAGTTTTTTTTCATCTTATTTTTTCATTTTATTTTTTATTCTATTTTACATCTCATTTTTCATCTTATTATTATACTTAATTTTCATTTTATTTTTAATCCTTTTTTATATTATTTTTCATCTTATTTTTATCTTATTTTATAGCTTATTTTTATACTTATTTTTTATCTTATTTTTATACTTATTTTTATACTTTTTTTTCATCTTGTTTTTCATCTTATTTTTCATCTTATTTTTTATCTTATTTTTCATCTTATTTTTCATCTTATATTTTATCTTATTTTTCATCTTATTTTTATACTTATTATTCATCTTATTTTTTTATCTTATTTTTATTCTTATTTTTTATCTTATTTTTCATCTTATTTTTATACTTATTTTTATTCTTATTTTTCATCTTATTTTTATACTTATTTTTTATCTTATTGTTTATCTTATTTTCTATCTTATTTTTATACTTATTTTTTATCTTATTTTTATACTTTTTTTCATCTTATTTTTACACTTATTTTTATACTTATTTTTCATCTTATTTTTATACTTATTTTTCATCTTATTTTTTAACTTATTTTTCATCTTATTTTTATACTTATTTTTCATCTTATCTTTCATCTTATTTTTATACTTATTTTTTATACTTATTTTTTAATCTTGTAGTTCATCTTTATTTTATTCTTAAATTTCATCTTATTTTTATACTTATTTATACTTATTTTTCATCTCATTTTTTATCTCATTTTTATACTTATTTTTCATCTTATTTTTATACTTATTTTACACTTATTTTTCATCTTATTTTTCATCTTATTTTTATACTTATTTTTCATCTAATTTTTTCTCTTATTTTTATACTTATTTTTCATCTTATTTTTATACTTATTTCTCATCTTATTTTTTATCTTATTTTTATAGTTTTTTTTTTATCTTATTTTTATACTTATTTTTCATCTTATTTTTATACTTATTTTTTATCTTATTTTTTATCTTATTTTTCATCTTATTTTTATACTTATTTTTCATCTAATTTTTTATCTTATTTTTATACTTATTTTTCATCTAATTTCTTATCTTATTTTTATACTTATTTATACTTATTTTTCATCTTATCTTTCATCTTATTTTTATACTTTTTTATACTTATTTTTTAATCTTGTATTTCATCTTATTTTTAATTTTAAATTTCATCTTATTTTTATACTATTTTTTATCTTATTTTTTAATCTTATTTTTTCTCTTATTTTCATCTTATTTTTATACTTATTTTTTATCTTATTTTTATACTTATTTTTATACTTTTTTTTTTCATCTTGTTTTTCATCTTATTTTTCATCTTATTTTTTATCTTATTTTTCATCTTATTTTTCATCTTATATTTTATCTTATTTTTCATCTTATTTTTATACTCATTATTCATCTTATTTTTTTATCTTATTTTTATTCTTTTTTTTTATCTTATTTTTCATCTTATTTTTATACTTATTTTTATTCTTATTTTTCATCTTATTTTTATACTTATTTTTTATCTTATTGTTTATCTTATTTTCTATCTTATTTTTATACTTATTTTTCATCTTATTTTTCATCCTATTTTTATACTTAGTTTTTAATCTTATTTTTATTCTTATTTTTCATCCTATTTTTAATATTATTTTTCCTCTTATTTTTATACCTATTTTTCATTTTATTTTTCATCATATTTTTTATCTTATTTTTATCTTACTTTATATCTTATTTTTATACTTATTATTAGTCTTCATTTTTATACTTTTTTTTCATCTTATTTTTCATCTTATTTTTCTAGTTATTTTTCATCTTATGTTTGATCCTATTTTTATACTTATTTTTTATCTTATTTTTTATCTTATTTTTATACTTATTATTCATCTTATTTTTTATCTTATTTTTATTCTTATTTTTTATCTTATTTTTCATCTTATTTTTATACTTATTTTTATTCTTATTTTTCATCTTATTTTTATACTTATTTTTTATCTTATTTTTATACTTATTTTTCATCTTATTTTTATACTTATTTTTACACTTATTTTTTCATCTTATCTTTTATCTTATTTTTATACTTATTTTTTATACTTCTTTTTTAATCTTGTAGTTCATCTTATTTTTATTCTTAAATTTCATCTTATTTTTATACTCATTTATACTTATTTTTCATCTTATCTTTCATCTTATTTTTATACTTTTTTTATACTTATTTTTTAATCTTGTATTTCATCTTATTTTTAATTTTAAATTTCATCTAATTTTTATACTATTTTTTATCTTATTTTTTAATCTTATTTTCTCTCTTATTTTCATCTTATTTTTAATACTTATTTTTTAGCTTATTTTTCATCTTATTTTTATACTTATTTTTCTTCTTATTTTTTCTCTTATTTTTATACTTATTTTTCATCTTATTTTTATACTTATTTCTCATCTTATTTTTTCTCTTATTTTTCATCTTATTTTTATACTTATTTCTCATCTTATTTTTTCTCTTATTTTTATACTTATTTTTCATCTTATTTTTATACTTATTTCTCATCTTATTTTTTCTCTTATTTTTATACTTATTTTTCATCTTATTTTTATACTTATTTCTCATCTTATTTTTTCTCTTATTTTTATACTTATTTTTCATCTTATTTTTATACTTATTTCTCATTTTATTTTTCATCTTATTTTTATACTTATTTCTCATCTTATTTTTTCTCTTATTTTTATACTTATTTTTCATCTTATTTTTATACTTATTTCTCATCATATTTTTTCTCTTATTTTTATACTTATTTTTCATCTTATTTTTATACTTATTTCTCATCTTATTTTTTCTCATATTTTTCATCTTATTTTTATACTTATTTCTCATCTTATTTTTTCTCTTATTTTTATACTTATTTTTCATCTTATTTTTATACTTATTTCTCATCTTATTTTTTCTCTTATTTTTATACTTATTTCTCATCTTATTTTTTCTCTTATTTTTATACTTATTTTTTATCTTATTTTTATACTTATTTCTCATCTTATTTTTTCTCATATTTTTCATCTTATTTTTATACTTATTTCTCATCTTATTTTTTCTCTTATTTTTATACTTATTTTTCATCTTATTTTTATACTTATTTCTCATCTTATTTTTTCTCTTATTTTTATACTTATTTTTCATCTTATTTTTATACTTATTTCTCATCTTATTTTTTCTCTTATTTTTATACTTATTTTTCATCTTATTTTTATACTTATTTCTCATCTTATTTTTTCTCTTATTTTTATACTTATTTTTCATCTTATTTTTATACTTATTTCTCATCTTATTTTTTCTCTTATTTTTATACTTATTTTTCATCTTATTTTTATACTTATTATTCATCTTATTTTTTATCTTATTTTTATACTTATTTTTCATCTTATTTTTATACTAATTTCTTATCTTATTTTTTATCATATTTTTCTCTTATTTTTATACTTAATTTTTATCTTATTTTTATACTTATTTCTCATCTTATTTTTTCTCTTATTTTTATACTTATTTTTCATCTTATTTTTATACTTATTTCTCATCTTATTTTTTATCTTATTTTTTATCATATTTTTTATCTTATTTTTATACTTATTTTTCATCTTATTTTTATACTTATTATTCATCTTATTTTTTATCTTATTTTTATACTTATTTTTCATCTTATTTTTATACTTATTTCTCATCTTATTTTTTCTCTTATTTTTATACTTATTTTTTATCTTATTTTTTATCATATTTTTTATCTTATTTTTATACTTATTTTTCATCTTATTTTTATACTTATTATTATCTTATTTTTTATCTTATTTTTATACTTATTTTTAATCTTATATTTTATCTTATTTTTAATTTTATTTATACTTATTATTCATCTTATTTTTTCATCTTATTTTTATACTTATTTTTCATCTTATTTTTTAACTTATTTTTATACTTTTTTTAATCTTATTTTTCATCTTATTTTCCATCTTATTTTTTATCTTATTTTTCATCTTATTTTTATACTTATTTTTAATCTTATATTTTATCTTATTTTTCATCTTATTTTTATACTTATTATTCATTTTATTTTTTCATCTTATTTTATACTTTTTTTTTAATCTTATATTTTATCTTATTTTTCATCTTATTTTTATACTTATTATTCATCTTATATTTTATCTTATTTTTCATCTTATTTTTATACTTATTATTCATCTTATATTTTATCTTATTTTTCATCTTATTTTCCATCTTATTTTTTATCTTATTTTTCATCTTATTTTTATACTTATTTTTCATCTTATATTTTATCTTATTTTTCATCTTATTTTTATACTTATTATTCATCTTATTTTTTTTATCTTATTTTTATACTTTTTTTCATCTTATTTTATCTTATTTTTCATCTTATTTTTATACTTATTTTTAATCTTATATTTTATCTTATTTTTAATTCTATTTTTATACTTATTTTTTATCTTATTTTTCATCTTATTTTTCATCTTATATTTCATCTTATTTTTCATCTTATTTTTATACTTATTTTTTATCTTATTTTTCATCTTATTTTTCATCTTATATTTCATCTTATTTTTGATCTTATTTTTATACTTATTTTTTATCTTATTTTTATACTTATTTTTCATCTTATATTTCATCTTATTTTTGATCTTATTTTTATACTTATTTCTCATCTTATTTTTTCTCATATTTTTCATCTTATTTTTATACTTATTTCTCATCTTATTTTTTCTCTTATTTTTATACTTATTTTTCATCTTATTTTTATACTTATTTCTCATCTTATTTTTTCTCTTATTTTTATACTTATTTTTCATCTTATTTTTATACTTATTTCTCATCTTATTTTTTCTCTTATTTTTATACTTATTTTTCATCTTATTTTTATACTTATTATTCATCTTATTTTTTATCTTATTTTTATACTTATTTTTCATCTTATTTTTATACTTATTTCTCATCTTATTTTTTATCATATTTTTCTCTTATTTTTATACTTAATTTTTATCTTATTTTTATACTTATTTCTCATCTTATTTTTATACTTATTTCTCATCTTATTTTTCATATTATTTTTTATCATATTTTTTATCTTATTTTTATACTTATTTTTCATCTTATTTTTATACTTATTATTCATCTTATTTTTTATCTTATTTTTATACTTATTTTTCATCTTATTTTTATACTTATTTCTCATCTTATTTTTTCTCTTATTTTTATACTTATTTTTTATCTTATTTTTTATCATATTTTTTATCTTATTTTTATACTTATTTTTCATCTTATTTTTATACTTATTTTTTATCTTATTTTTATACTTATTATTATCTTATTTTTTATCTTATTTTTATACTTATTTTTAATCTTATATTTTATCTTATTTTTAATTTTATTTATACTTATTATTCATCTTATTTTTTCATCTTATTTTTATACTTATTTTTTATCTTATTTTTCATCTTATTTTTATACTTATTTTTAATCTTATATTTTATCTTATTTTTAATCTTATTTTATACTTATTATTCATCTTATTTTTTCATCTTATTTTTATACTTTTTTTCATCTTATTTTATCTTATTTTTCATCTTATTTTTATACTTATTTTTAATCTTATATTTTATCTTATTTTTAATCTTATTTTTATACTTATTATTCATTTTATTTTTTCATCTTATTTTATACTTTTTTTTTAATCTTATATTTTATCTTATTTTTCATCTTATTTTTATACTTATTATTCATCTTATATTTTATCTTATTTTTCATCTTATTTTTATACTTATTATTCATCTTATATTTTATCTTATTTTTCATCTTATTTTCCATCTTATTTTTTATCTTATTTTTCATCTTATTTTTATACTTATTTTTCATCTTATATTTTATCTTATTTTTCATCTTATTTTTATACTTATTATTCATCTTATTTTATCTTATTTTTCATCTTATTTTTATACTTATTTTTAATCTTATATTTTATCTTATTTTTAATTTTATTTTTAATTTTATTTTTTATCTTATTTTTCATCTTATTTTTCATCTTATATTTCATCTTATTTTTCATCTTATTTTTATACTTATTTTTTATCTTATTTTTATACTTATTATTCATCTTATTTGTTATCTTATTTTTATACTTATTTTTTATCTTATTTTTATACTTATTTTTCATCTTATTTTTATACTTATTTTTACACTTATTTTTTCATCTTATCTTTCATCTTATTTTTATACTTATTTTTTATACTTCTTTTTTAATTTTGTAGTTCATCTTATTTTTATTCTTAAATTTCATCTTATTTTTATACTCATTTATACTTATTTTTCATCTTATCTTTCATCTTATTTTTATACTTTTTTTATACTTATTTTTTAATCTTGTATTTCATCTTATTTTTAATTGTAAATTTCATCTTATTTTTATACTATTTTTTATCTTATTTTTTAATCTTATTTTCTCTCTTATTTTCATCTTATTTTTAATACTTATTTTTTATCTTATTTTTCATCTTATTTTTTTATCTTATTTTTCATCTTTTTTTATAGTTTTTTTTCATCTTATTTTTTCATTTTATTTTTTATTCTATTTTACATCTCATTTTTCATCTTATTATTATACTTAATTTTCATTTTATTTTTAATCCTTTTTTATCTTATTTTTCATCTTATTTTTATCTTATTTTATAGCTTATTTTTATACTTATTTTTTATCTTATTTTTATACTTATTTTTATACTTTTTTTTCATCTTGTTTTTCATCTTATTTTTCATCTTATTTTTTATCTTATTTTTCATCTTATTTTTCATCTTATATTTTATCTTATTTTTCATCTTATTTTTATACTTATTATTCATCTTATTTTTTTATCTTATTTTTATTCTTATTTTTTATCTTATTTTTCATCTTATTTTTATACTTATTTTTATTCTTATTTTTCATCTTATTTTTATACTTATTTTTTATCTTATTGTTTATCTTATTTTCTATCTTATTTTTATACTTATTTTTTATCTTATTTTTATACTTTTTTTCATCTTATTTTTATACTTATTTTTATACTTATTTTTCATCTTATTTTTATACTTATTTTTCATCTTATTTTTTAACTTATTTTTAAACTTATTTTTCATCTTATTTTTATACTTATTTTTCATCTTATCTTTCATCTTATTTTTATACTTATTTTTTATACTTATTTTTTAATCTTGTAGTTCATCTTTATTTTATTCTTAAATTTCATCTTATTTTTATACTTATTTATACTTATTTTTCATCTCATTTTTTATCTCATTTTTATACTTATTTTTCATCTTATTTTTATACTTATTTTTCATCTAATTTTTTCTCTTATTTTTATACTTATTTTTCATCTTATTTTTATACTTATTTCTCATCTTATTTTTTATCTTATTTTTATAGTTTTTTTTCATCTTATTTTTATACTTATTTCTCATCTTATATTTTATCTTATTTTTAATCTTATTTTTATACTTATTATTCATTTTATTTTTTCATCTTATTTTATACTTTTTTTTTAATCTTATATTTTATCTTATTTTTCATCTTATTTTTATACTTATTATTCATCTTATATTTTATCTTATTTTTCATCTTATTTTTATACTTATTATTCATCTTATATTTTATCTTATTTTTCATCTTATTTTCCATCTTATTTTTTATCTTATTTTTCATCTTATTTTTATACTTATTTTTAATCTTATATTTTATCTTATTTTTAATCTTATTTTATACTTATTATTCATCTTATTTTTTCATCTTATTTTTATACTTTTTTTCATCTTATTTTATCTTATTTTTCATCTTATTTTTATACTTATTTTTAATCTTATATTTTATCTTATTTTTAATCTTATTTTTATACTTATTATTCATTTTATTTTTTCATCTTATTTTATACTTTTTTTTTAATCTTATATTTTATCTTATTTTTCATCTTATTTTTATACTTATTATTCATCTTATATTTTATCTTATTTTTCATCTTATTTTTATACTTATTATTCATCTTATATTTTATCTTATTTTTCATCTTATTTTCCATCTTATTTTTTATCTTATTTTTCATCTTATTTTTATACTTATTTTTCATCTTATATTTTATCTTATTTTTCATCTTATTTTTATACTTATTATTCATCTTATTTTATCTTATTTTTCATCTTATTTTTATACTTATTTTTAATCTTATATTTTATCTTATTTTTAATTTTATTTTTAATTTTATTTTTTATCTTATTTTTCATCTTATTTTTCATCTTATATTTCATCTTATTTTTCATCTTATTTTTATACTTATTTTTTATCTTATTTTTATACTTATTATTCATCTTATTTGTTATCTTATTTTTATACTTATTTTTTATCTTATTTTTATACTTATTTTTCATCTTATTTTTATACTTATTTTTACACTTATTTTTTCATCTTATCTTTCATCTTATTTTTATACTTATTTTTTATACTTCTTTTTTAATTTTGTAGTTCATCTTATTTTTATTCTTAAATTTCATCTTATTTTTATACTCATTTATACTTATTTTTCATCTTATCTTTCATCTTATTTTTATACTTTTTTTATACTTATTTTTTAATCTTGTATTTCATCTTATTTTTAATTGTAAATTTCATCTTATTTTTATACTATTTTTTATCTTATTTTTTAATCTTATTTTCTCTCTTATTTTCATCTTATTTTTAATACTTATTTTTTATCTTATTTTTCATCTTATTTTTTTATCTTATTTTTCATCTTTTTTTATAGTTTTTTTTCATCTTATTTTTTCATTTTATTTTTTATTCTATTTTACATCTCATTTTTCATCTTATTATTATACTTAATTTTCATTTTATTTTTAATCCTTTTTTATCTTATTTTTCATCTTATTTTTATCTTATTTTATAGCTTATTTTTATACTTATTTTTTATCTTATTTTTATACTTATTTTTATACTTTTTTTTCATCTTGTTTTTCATCTTATTTTTCATCTTATTTTTTATCTTATTTTTCATCTTATTTTTCATCTTATATTTTATCTTATTTTTCATCTTATTTTTATATTTATTATTCATCTTATTTTTTTATCTTATTTTTATTCTTATTTTTTATCTTATTTTTCATCTTATTTTTATACTTATTTTTATTCTTATTTTTCATCTTATTTTTATACTTATTTTTTATCTTATTGTTTATCTTATTTTCTATCTTATTTTTATACTTATTTTTTATCTTATTTTTATACTTTTTTTCATCTTATTTTTATACTTATTTTTATACTTATTTTTCATCTTATTTTTATACTTATTTTTCATCTTATTTTTTAACTTATTTTTAAACTTATTTTTCATCTTATTTTTATACTTATTTTTCATCTTATCTTTCATCTTATTTTTATACTTATTTTTTATACTTATTTTTTAATCTTGTAGTTCATCTTTATTTTATTCTTAAATTTCATCTTATTTTTATACTTATTTATACTTATTTTTCATCTCATTTTTTATCTCATTTTTATACTTATTTTTTATCTTATTTTTATACTTATTTTTCATCTAATTTTTTCTCTTATTTTTATACTTATTTTTCATCTTATTTTTATACTTATTTCTCATCTTATTTTTTATCTTATTTTTATAGTTTTTTTTTCATCTTATTTTTATACTTATTTCTCATCTTATATTTTATCTTATTTTTAATCTTATTTTTATACTTATTATTCATTTTATTTTTTCATCTTATTTTATACTTTTTTTTTAATCTTATATTTTATCTTATTTTTCATCTTATTTTTATACTTATTATTCATCTTATATTTTATCTTATTTTTCATCTTATTTTTATACTTATTATTCATCTTATATTTTATCTTATTTTTCATCTTATTTTCCATCTTATTTTTTATCTTATTTTTCATCTTATTTTTATACTTATTTTTCATCTTATATTTTATCTTATTTTTCATCTTATTTTTATACTTATTATTCATCTTATTTTTTTTATCTTATTTTTATACTTTTTTTCATCTTATTTTATCTTATTTTTCATCTTATTTTTATACTTATTTTTAATCTTATATTTTATCTTATTTTTAATTTTATTTTTATACTTATTTTTTATCTTATTTTTCATCTTATTTTTCATCTTATATTTTATCTTATTTTTCATCTTATTTTTATACTTATTTTTTATCTTATTTTTATACTTATTATTCATCTTATTTGTTATCTTATTTTTATACTTATTTTTTCTCTTATTTTTATACTTATTTTTTATCTTATTTTTTATCATATTTTTTATCTTATTTTTATACTTATTTTTCATCTTATTTTTATACTTATTTTTTATCTTATTTTTATACTTATTATTATCTTATTTTTTATCTTATTTTTATACTTATTTTTAATCTTATATTTTATCTTATTTTTAATTTTATTTATACTTATTATTCATCTTATTTTTTCATCTTATTTTTATACTTATTTTTCATCTTATTTTTTAACTTATTTTTATACTTTTTTTTAATCTTATTTTTCATCTTATTTTCCATCTTATTTTTTATCTTATTTTTTATCTTATTTTTATACTTATTTTTAATCTTATATTTTATCTTATTTTTAATCTTATTTTATACTTATTATTCATCTTATTTTTTCATCTTATTTTTATACTTTTTTTCATCTTATTTTATCTTATTTTTCATCTTATTTTTATACTTATTTTTAATCTTATATTTTATCTTATTTTTAATCTTATTTTTATACTTATTATTCATTTTATTTTTTCATCTTATTTTATACTTTTTTTTTAATCTTATATTTTATCTTATTTTTCATCTTATTTTTATACTTATTATTCATCTTATATTTTATCTTATTTTTCATCTTATTTTTATACTTATTATTCATCTTATATTTTATCTTATTTTTCATCTTATTTTCCATCTTATTTTTTATCTTATTTTTCATCTTATTTTTATACTTATTTTTCATCTTATATTTTATCTTATTTTTCATCTTATTTTTATACTTATTATTCATCTTATTTTATCTTATTTTTCATCTTATTTTTATACTTATTTTTAATCTTATATTTTATCTTATTTTTAATTTTATTTTTAATTTTATTTTTTATCTTATTTTTCATCTTATTTTTCATCTTATATTTCATCTTATTTTTCATCTTATTTTTATACTTATTTTTTATCTTATTTTTATACTTATTATTCATCTTATTTGTTATCTTATTTTTATACTTATTTTTTATCTTATTTTTATACTTATTTTTCATCTTATTTTTATACTTATTTTTACACTTATTTTTTCATCTTATCTTTCATCTTATTTTTATACTTATTTTTTATACTTCTTTTTTAATCTTGTAGTTCATCTTATTTTTATTCTTAAATTTCATCTTATTTTTATACTCATTTATACTTATTTTTCATCTTATCTTTCATCTTATTTTTATACTTTTTTTATACTTATTTTTTAATCTTGTATTTCATCTTATTTTTAATTGTAAATTTCATCTTATTTTTATACTATTTTTTATCTTATTTTTTAATCTTATTTTCTCTCTTATTTTCATCTTATTTTTAATACTTATTTTTTATCTTATTTTTCATCTTATTTTTTTATCTTATTTTTCATCTTTTTTTATAGTTTTTTTTCATATTATTTTTTCATTTTATTTTTTATTCTATTTTACATATCATTTTTCATCTTATTATTATACTTAATTTTCATTTTATTTTTAATCCTTTTTTATCTTATTTTTCATCTTATTTTTATCTTATTTTATAGCTTATTTTTATACTTATTTTTTATCTTATTTTTATACTTATTTTTATACTTTTTTTTCATCTTGTTTTTCATCTTATTTTTCATCTTATTTTTTATCTTATTTTCATCTTATTTTTCATCTTATATTTTATCTTATTTTTCATCTTATTTTTATACTTATTATTCATCTTATTTTTTTATCTTATTTTTATTCTTATTTTTTATCTTATTTTTCATCTTATTTTTATACTTATTTTTATTCTTATTTTTCATCTTATTTTTATACTTATTTTTTATCTTATTGTTTATCTTATTTTCTATCTTATTTTTATACTTATTTTTTATCTTATTTTTATACTTTTTTTCATCTTATTTTTATACTTATTTTTATACTTATTTTTCATCTTATTTTTATACTTATTTTTCATCTTATTTTTTAACTTATTTTTAAACTTATTTTTCATCTTATTTTTATACTTATTTTTCATCTTATCTTTCATCTTATTTTTATACTTATTTTTTATACTTTTTTTTTAATCTTATATTTTATCTTATTTTTCATCTTATTTTTATACTTATTATTCATCTTATATTTTATCTTATTTTTCATCTTATTTTTATACTTA
Source organism: Mixophyes australis (assembly GCA_036250195.1). Classification (NCBI taxonomy): domain Eukaryota; kingdom Metazoa; phylum Chordata; class Amphibia; order Anura; family Limnodynastidae; genus Mixophyes; species Mixophyes australis. The sequence continues at coordinate 66,706 of JAVHZZ010000168.1, read as the reverse complement.
TTATTCATCTTATATTTTATCTTATTTTTCATCTTATTTTCCATCTTATTTTTTATCTTATTTTTCATCTTATTTTTATACTTATTTTTCATCTTATATTTTATCTTATTTTTCATCTTATTTTTATACTTATTATTCATCTTATTTTTCATCTTATTTTTATACTTTTTTTCATCTTATTTTATCTTATTTTTCATCTTATTTTTATACTTATTTTTAATCTTATATTTTATCTTATTTTTAATTTTATTTTTATACTTATTTTTTATCTTATTTTTCATCTTATTTTTCATCTTATATTTCATCTTATTTTTCATCTTATTTTTATACTTATTTTTTATCTTATTTTTATACTTATTATTCATCTTATTTGTTATCTTATTTTTATACTTATTTTTTATCTTATTTTTATACTTATTTTTCATCTTATTTTTATACTTATTTTTACACTTATTTTTTCATCTTATCTTTCATCTTATTTTTATACTTATTTTTTATACTTCTTTTTTAATCTTGTAGTTCATCTTATTTTTATTCTTAAATTTCATCTTATTTTTATACTCATTTATACTTATTTTTCATCTTATCTTTCATCTTATTTTTATACTTTTTTTATACTTATTTTTTAATCTTGTATTTCATCTTATTTTTAATTTTAAATTTCATCTTATTTTTATACTATTTTTTATCTTATTTTTTAATCTTATTTTCTCTCTTATTTTCATCTTATTTTTAATACTTATTTTTTATCTTATTTTTCATCTTATTTTTTTATCTTATTTTTCATCTTTTTTTATAGTTTTTTTTCATCTTATTTTTTCATTTTATTTTTTATTCTATTTTACATCTTATTTTTCATCTTATTATTATACTTAATTTTCATTTTATTTTTAATCCTTTTTTATCTTATTTTTCATCTTATTTTTATCTTATTTTATAGCTTATTTTTATACTTATTTTTTATCTTATTTTTATACTTATTTTTATACTTTTTTTTTTCATCTTGTTTTTCATCTTATTTTTCATCTTATTTTTTATCTTATTTTTCATCTTATTTTTCATCTTATATTTTATCTTATTTTTCATCTTATTTTTATACTCATTATTCATCTTATTTTTTTATCTTATTTTTATTCTTATTTTTTATCTTATTTTTCATCTTATTTTTCATCTTATATTTTATCTTATTTTTCATCTTATTTTTATACTTATTATTCATCTTATTTTTTTATCTTATTTTTATTCTTATTTTTTATCTTATTTTTCATCTTATTTTTATACTTTTTTTTATTCTTATTTTTCATCTTATTTTTATACTTATTTTTTATCTTATTGTTTATCTTATTTTCTATCTTATTTTTATACTTATTTTTTATCTTATTTTTATACTTTTTTTCATCTTATTTTTATACTTATTTTTATACTTATTTTTCATCTTATTTTTATACTTATTTTTCATCTTATTTTTTAACTTATTTTTAAACTTATTTTTCATCTTATTTTTATACTTATTTTTCATACTTATTTTTTAATCTTGTAGTTCATCTTTATTTTATTCTTAAATTTCATCTTATTTTTATACTTATTTATACTTATTTTTCATCTCATTTTTTATCTCATTTTTATACTTATTTTTCAACTTATTTTTATACTTATTTTACACTTATTTTTCATCTTATTTTTCATCTTATTTTTCATCTAATTTTTTCTCTTATTTTTATACTTATTTTTCATCTTATTTTTATACTTATTTCTCATCTTATTTTTTATCTTATTTTTATAGTTTTTTTTTTCATCTTATTTTTATACTTATTTTTCATCTTATTTTTATACTTATTTTTTATCTTATTTTTTATCTTATTTTTCATCTTATTTTTATACTTATTTTTCATCTAATTTTTTATCTTATTTTTATACTTATTTGTACTTATTTTTCATCTTATCTTTCATCTTATTTTTATACTTTTTTATACTTATTTTTTAATCTTGTATTTCATCTTATTTTTAATTTTAAATTTCATCTTATTTTTATACTATTTTTTATCTTATTTTTTAATCTAATTTTTTCTCTTATTTTCATCTTATTTTTAATACTTATTTTTTATCTTATTTTTCATCTTATTTTTTTATGTTATTTTTCATCTTTTTTTATAGTTTTTTTTCACCTTATTTTTTCATTTTATTTTTTATTCTATTTTACATCTTATTTTTCATCTTATTATTATACTTAATTTTCATTTTATTTTTAATCCTTTTTTATCTTATTTTTCATCTTATTTTTATCTTATTTTATAGCTTATTTTTATACTTATTTTTTATCTTATTTTTATACTTATTTTTATACTTTTTTTTTCATCTTGTTTTTCATCTTATTTTTCATCTTATTTTTTATCTTATTTTTCATCTTATTTTTCATCTTATATTTTATCTTATTTTTCATCTTATTTTTATACTCATTATTCATCTTATTTTTTTATCTTATTTTTATTCTTATTTTTCATCTTATATTTATACTTATTTCTCATCTTATTTTTTCTCTTATTTTTATACTTATTTTTTATCTTATTTTTTATCTTATTTTTATACTTATTTTTCATCTTATTTTTATACTTATTTTTTATCTTATTTTTATACTTATTATTATCTTATTTTTTATCTTATTTTTATACTTATTTTTAATCTTATATTTTATCTTATTTTTAATTTTATTTATACTTATTATTCATCTTATTTTTTCATCTTATTTTTATACTTATTTTTCATCTTATTTTTTAACTTATTTTTATACTTTTTTTTAATCTTATTTTTCATCTTATTTTTTATCTTATTTTTTATCTTATTTTTATACTTATTTTTAATCTTATATTTTATCTTATTTTTAATCTTATTTTATACTTATTATTCATCTTATTTTTTCATCTTATTTTTATACTTTTTTTCATCTTATTTTATCTTATTTTTCATCTTATTTTTATACTTATTTTTAATCTTATATTTTATCTTATTTTTAATCTTATTTTTATACTTATTATTCATTTTATTTTTTCATCTTATTTTATACTTTTTTTTTAATCTTATATTTTATCTTATTTTTCATCTTATTTTTATACTTATTATTCATCTTATATTTTATCTTATTTTTCATCTTATTTTTATACTTATTATTTATCTTATATTTTATCTTATTTTTCATCTTATTTTCCATCTTATTTTTTATCTTATTTTTCATCTTATTTTTATACTTATTTTTCATCTTATATTTTATCTTATTTTTCATCTTATTTTTATACTTATTATTCATCTTATTTTATCTTATTTTTCATCTTATTTTTATACTTATTTTTAATCTTATATTTTATCTTATTTTTAATTTTATTTTTAATTTTATTTTTTATCTTATTTTTCATCTTATTTTTCATCTTATATTTCATCTTATTTTTCATCTTATTTTTATACTTATTTTTTATCTTATTTTTATACTTATTATTCATCTTATTTGTTATCTTATTTTTATACTTATTTTTTATCTTATTTTTATACTTATTTTTCATCTTATTTTTATACTTATTTTTACACTTATTTTTTCATCTTATCTTTCATCTTATTTTTATACTTATTTTTTATACTTCTTTTTTAATCTTGTAGTTCATCTTATTTTTATTCTTAAATTTCATCTTATTTTTATACTCATTTATACTTATTTTTCATCTTATCTTTCATCTTATTTTTATACTTTTTTTATACTTATTTTTTAATCTTGTATTTCATCTTATTTTTAATTGTAAATTTCATCTTATTTTTATACTATTTTTTATCTTATTTTTTAATCTTATTTTCTCTCTTATTTTCATCTTATTTTTAATACTTATTTTTTATCTTATTTTTCATCTTATTTTTTTATCTTATTTTTCATCTTTTTTTATAGTTTTTTTTCATCTTATTTTTTCATTTTATTTTTTATTCTATTTTACATCTCATTTTTCATCTTATTATTATACTTAATTTTCATTTTATTTTTAATCCTTTTTTATCTTATTTTTCATCTTATTTTTATCTTATTTTATAGCTTATTTTTATACTTATTTTTTATCTTATTTTTATACTTATTTTTATACTTTTTTTTCATCTTGTTTTTCATCTTATTTTTCATCTTATTTTTTATCTTATTTTTCATCTTATTTTTCATCTTATATTTTATCTTATTTTTCATCTTATTTTTATACTTATTATTCATCTTATTTTTTTATCTTATTTTTATTCTTATTTTTTATCTTATTTTTCATCTTATTTTTATACTTATTTTTATTCTTATTTTTCATCTTATTTTTATACTTATTTTTTATCTTATTGTTTATCTTATTTTCTATCTTATTTTTATACTTATTTTTTATCTTATTTTTATACTTTTTTTCATCTTATTTTTATACTTATTTTTATACTTATTTTTCATCTTATTTTTATACTTATTTTTCATCTTATTTTTTAACTTATTTTTAAACTTATTTTTCATCTTATTTTTATACTTATTTTTCATCTTATCTTTCATCTTATTTTTATACTTATTTTTTATACTTATTTTTTAATCTTGTAGTTCATCTTTATTTTATTCTTAAATTTCATCTTATTTTTATACTTATTTATACTTATTTTTCATCTCATTTTTTATCTCATTTTTATACTTATTTTTCATCTTATTTTTATACTTATTTTTCATCTAATTTTTTCTCTTATTTTTATACTTATTTTTCATCTTATTTTTATACTTATTTCTCATCTTATTTTTTATCTTATTTTTATAGTTTTTTTTTCATCTTATTTTTATACTTATTTTTAATCTTATATTTTATCTTATTTTTAATCTTATTTTTATACTTATTATTCATTTTATTTTTTCATCTTATTTTATACTTTTTTTTTAATCTTATATTTTATCTTATTTTTCATCTTATTTTTATACTTATTATTCATCTTATATTTTATCTTATTTTTCATCTTATTTTTATACTTATTATTCATCTTATATTTTATCTTATTTTTCATCTTATTTTCCATCTTATTTTTTATCTTATTTTTCATCTTATTTTTATACTTATTTTTCATCTTATATTTTATCTTATTTTTCATCTTATTTTTATACTTATTATTCATCTTATTTTTTTTATCTTATTTTTATACTTTTTTTCATCTTATTTTATCTTATTTTTCATCTTATTTTTATACTTATTTTTAATCTTATATTTTATCTTATTTTTAATTTTATTTTTATACTTATTTTTTATCTTATTTTTCATCTTATTTTTCATCTTATATTTCATCTTATTTTTCATCTTATTTTTATACTTATTTTTTATCTTATTTTTATACTTATTATTCATCTTATTTGTTATCTTATTTTTATACTTTTTTTTTATCTTATTTTTATACTTATTTTTCATCTTATTTTTATACTTATTTTTACACTTATTTTTTCATCTTATCTTTCATCTTATTTTTATACTTATTTTTTATACTTCTTTTTTAATCTTGTAGTTCATCTTATTTTTATTCTTAAATTTCATCTTATTTTTATACTCATTTATACTTATTTTTCATCTTATCTTTCATCTTATTTTTATACTTTTTTTATACTTATTTTTTAATCTTGTATTTCATCTTATTTTTAATTTTAAATTTCATCTTATTTTTATACTTATTTTTCATACTTATTTTTTAATCTTGTAGTTCATCTTTATTTTATTCTTAAATTTCATCTTATTTTTATACTTATTTATACTTATTTTTCATCTCATTTTTTATCTCATTTTTATACTTATTTTTCAACTTATTTTTATACTTATTTTACACTTATTTTTCATCTTATTTTTCATCTTATTTTTCATCTAATTTTTTCTCTTATTTTTATACTTATTTTTCATCTTATTTTTATACTTATTTCTCATCTTATTTTTTATCTTATTTTTATAGTTTTTTTTTTCATCTTATTTTTATACTTATTTTTCATCTTATTTTTATACTTATTTTTTATCTTATTTTTTATCTTATTTTTCATCTTATTTTTATACTTATTTTTCATCTAATTTTTTATCTTATTTTTATACTTATTTGTACTTATTTTTCATCTTATCTTTCATCTTATTTTTATACTTTTTTATACTTATTTTTTAATCTTGTATTTCATCTTATTTTTAATTTTAAATTTCATCTTATTTTTATACTATTTTTTATCTTATTTTTTAATCTAATTTTTTCTCTTATTTTCATCTTATTTTTAATACTTATTTTTTATCTTATTTTTCATCTTATTTTTTTATGTTATTTTTCATCTTTTTTTATAGTTTTTTTTCACCTTATTTTTTCATTTTATTTTTTATTCTATTTTACATCTTATTTTTCATCTTATTATTATACTTAATTTTCATTTTATTTTTAATCCTTTTTTATCTTATTTTTCATCTTATTTTTATCTTATTTTATAGCTTATTTTTATACTTATTTTTTATCTTATTTTTATACTTATTTTTATACTTTTTTTTTCATCTTGTTTTTCATCTTATTTTTCATCTTATTTTTTATCTTATTTTTCATCTTATTTTTCATCTTATATTTTATCTTATTTTTCATCTTATTTTTATACTCATTATTCATCTTATTTTTTTATCTTATTTTTATTCTTATTTTTCATCTTATTTTTATACTTATTTCTCATCTTATTTTTTCTCTTATTTTTATACTTATTTTTTATCTTATTTTTTATCTTATTTTTATACTTATTTTTCATCTTATTTTTATACTTATTTTTTATCTTATTTTTATACTTATTATTATCTTATTTTTTATCTTATTTTTATACTTATTTTTAATCTTATATTTTATCTTATTTTTAATTTTATTTATACTTATTATTCATCTTATTTTTTCATCTTATTTTTATACTTATTTTTCATCTTATTTTTTAACTTATTTTTATACTTTTTTTTAATCTTATTTTTCATCTTATTTTTTATCTTATTTTTTATCTTATTTTTATACTTATTTTTAATCTTATATTTTATCTTATTTTTAATCTTATTTTATACTTATTATTCATCTTATTTTTTCATCTTATTTTTATACTTTTTTTCATCTTATTTTATCTTATTTTTCATCTTATTTTTATACTTATTTTTAATCTTATATTTTATCTTATTTTTAATCTTATTTTTATACTTATTATTCATTTTATTTTTTCATCTTATTTTATACTTTTTTTTTAATCTTATATTTTATCTTATTTTTCATCTTATTTTTATACTTATTATTCATCTTATATTTTATCTTATTTTTCATCTTATTTTTATACTTATTATTCATCTTATATTTTATCTTATTTTTCATCTTATTTTCCATCTTATTTTTTATCTTATTTTTCATCTTATTTTTATACTTATTTTTCATCTTATATTTTATCTTATTTTTCATCTTATTTTTATACTTATTATTCATCTTATTTTTATACTTATTATTCATCTTATTTGTTATCTTATTTTTATACTTATTTTTTATCTTATTTTTATACTTATTTTTCATCTTATTTTTATACTTATTTTTACACTTATTTTTTCATCTTATCTTTCATCTTATTTTTATACTTATTTTTTATACTTCTTTTTTAATCTTGTAGTTCATCTTATTTTTATTCTTAAATTTCATCTTATTTTTATACTCATTTATACTTATTTTTTATCTTATCTTTCATCTTATTTTTATACTTTTTTTATACTTATTTTTTAATCTTGTATTTCATCTTATTTTTAATTGTAAATTTCATCTTATTTTTATACTATTTTTTATCTTATTTTTTAATCTTATTTTCTCTCTTATTTTCATCTTATTTTTAATACTTATTTTTTATCTTATTTTTTATCTTATTTTTTTATCTTATTTTTCATCTTTTTTTATAGTTTTTTTTCATCTTATTTTTTCATTTTATTTTTTATTCTATTTTACATCTCATTTTTCATCTTATTATTATACTTAATTTTCATTTTATTTTTAATCCTTTTTTATCTTATTTTTCATCTTATTTTTATCTTATTTTATAGCTTATTTTTATACTTATTTTTTATCTTATTTTTATACTTATTTTTATACTTTTTTTTCATCTTGTTTTTCATCTTATTTTTCATCTTATTTTTTATCTTATTTTTCATCTTATTTTTCATCTTATATTTTATCTTATTTTTCATCTTATTTTTATACTTATTATTCATCTTATTTTTTTATCTTATTTTTATTCTTATTTTTTATCTTATTTTTCATCTTATTTTTATACTTATTTTTATTCTTATTTTTCATCTTATTTTTATACTTATTTTTTATCTTATTGTTTATCTTATTTTCTATCTTATTTTTATACTTATTTTTTATCTTATTTTTATACTTTTTTTCATCTTATTTTTATACTTATTTTTATACTTATTTTTCATCTTATTTTTATACTTATTTTTCATCTTATTTTTTAACTTATTTTTAAACTTATTTTTCATCTTATTTTTATACTTATTTTTCATCTTATCTTTCATCTTATTTTTATACTTATTTTTTATACTTATTTTTTAATCTTGTAGTTCATCTTTATTTTATTCTTAAATTTCATCTTATTTTTATACTTATTTATACTTATTTTTCATCTCATTTTTTATCTCATTTTTATACTTATTTTTCATCTTATTTTTATACTTATTTTTCATCTAATTTTTTCTCTTATTTTTATACTTATTTTTCATCTTATTTTTATACTTATTTCTCATCTTATTTTTTATCTTATTTTTATAGTTTTTTTTCATCTTATTTTTATACTTATTTTTAATCTTATATTTTATCTTATTTTTAATCTTATTTTTATACTTATTATTCATTTTATTTTTTCATCTTATTTTATACTTTTTTTTTAATCTTATATTTTATCTTATTTTTCATCTTATTTTTATACTTATTATTCATCTTATATTTTATCTTATTTTTCATCTTATTTTTATACTTATTATTCATCTTATATTTTATCTTATTTTTCATCTTATTTTCCATCTTATTTTTTATCTTATTTTTCATCTTATTTTTATACTTATTTTTCATCTTATATTTTATCTTATTTTTCATCTTATTTTTATACTTATTATTCATCTTATTTTTTTTATCTTATTTTTATACTTTTTTTCATCTTATTTTATCTTATTTTTCATCTTATTTTTATACTTATTTTTAATCTTATATTTTATCTTATTTTTAATTTTATTTTTATACTTATTTTTTATCTTATTTTTCATCTTATTTTTCATCTTATATTTCATCTTATTTTTCATCTTATTTTTATACTTATTTTTTATCTTATTTTTATACTTATTATTCATCTTATTTGTTATCTTATTTTTATACTTATTTTTTATCTTATTTTTATACTTATTTTTCATCTTATTTTTATACTTATTTTTACACTTATTTTTTCATCTTATCTTTCATCTTATTTTTATACTTATTTTTTATACTTCTTTTTTAATCTTGTAGTTCATCTTATTTTTATTCTTAAATTTCATCTTATTTTTATACTCATTTATACTTATTTTTCATCTTATCTTTCATCTTATTTTTATACTTTTTTTATACTTATTTTTTAATCTTGTATTTCATCTTATTTTTAATTTTAAATTTCATCTTATTTTTATACTATTTTTTATCTTATTTTTTAATCTTATTTTCTCTCTTATTTTCATCTTATTTTTAATACTTATTTTTTATCTTATTTTTCATCTTATTTTTTTATCTTATTTTTCATCTTTTTTTATAGTTTTTTTTCATCTTATTTTTTCATTTTATTTTTTATTCTATTTTACATCTTATTTTTCATCTTATTATTATACTTAATTTTCATTTTATTTTTAATCCTTTTTTATCTTATTTTTCATCTTATTTTTATCTTATTTTATAGCTTATTTTTATACTTATTTTTTATCTTATTTTTATACTTATTTTTATACTTTTTTTTTTCATCTTGTTTTTCATCTTATTTTTCATCTTATTTTTTATCTTATTTTTCATCTTATTTTTCATCTTATATTTTATCTTATTTTTCATCTTATTTTTATACTCATTATTCATCTTATTTTTTTATCTTATTTTTATTCTTATTTTTTATCTTATTTTTCATCTTATTTTTCATCTTATATTTTATCTTATTTTTCATCTTATTTTTATACTTATTATTCATCTTATTTTTTTATCTTATTTTTATTCTTATTTTTTATCTTATTTTTCATCTTATTTTTATACTTATTTTTCATCTTATTTTTTAACTTATTTTTAAACTTATTTTTCATCTTATTTTTATACTTATTTTTCATCTTATCTTTCATCTTATTTTTATACTTATTTTTTATACTTATTTTTTAATCTTGTAGTTCATCTTTATTTTATTCTTAAATTTCATCTTATTTTTATACTTATTTATACTTATTTTTCATCTCATTTTTTATCTCATTTTTATACTTATTTTTCAACTTATTTTTATACTTATTTTACACTTATTTTTCATCTTATTTTTCATCTTATTTTTCATCTAATTTTTTCTCTTATTTTTATACTTATTTTTCATCTTATTTTTATACTTATTTCTCATCTTATTTTTTATCTTATTTTTATAGTTTTTTTTTTCATCTTATTTTTATACTTATTTTTCATCTTATTTTTATATTTATTTTTTATCTTATTTTTTATCTTATTTTTCATCTTATTTTTATACTTATTTTTCATCTAATTTTTTATCTTATTTTTATACTTATTTGTACTTATTTTTCATCTTATCTTTCATCTTATTTTTATACTTTTTTATACTTATTTTTTAATCTTGTATTTCATCTTATTTTTAATTTTAAATTTCATCTTATTTTTATACTATTTTTTATCTTATTTTTTAATCTAATTTTTTCTCTTATTTTCATCTTATTTTTAATACTTATTTTTTATCTTATTTTTCATCTTATTTTTTTATGTTATTTTTCATCTTTTTTTATAGTTTTTTTTCACCTTATTTTTTCATTTTATTTTTTATTCTATTTTACATCTTATTTTTCATCTTATTATTATACTTAATTTTCATTTTATTTTTAATCCTTTTTTATCTTATTTTTCATCTTATTTTTATCTTATTTTATAGCTTATTTTTATACTTATTTTTTATCTTATTTTTATACTTATTTTTATACTTTTTTTCATCTTGTTTTTCATCTTATTTTTCATCTTATTTTTTATCTTATTTTTCATCTTATTTTTCATCTTATATTTTATCTTATTTTTCATCTTATTTTTATACTCATTATTCATCTTATTTTTTTATCTTATTTTTATTCTTATTTTTCATCTTATTTTTATACTTATTTCTCATCTTATTTTTTCTCTTATTTTTATACTTATTTTTTATCTTATTTTTTATCTTATTTTTATACTTATTTTTCATCTTATTTTTATACTTATTTTTTATCTTATTTTTATACTTATTATTATCTTATTTTTTATCTTATTTTTATACTTATTTTTAATCTTATATTTTATCTTATTTTTAATTTTATTTATACTTATTATTCATCTTATTTTTTCATCTTATTTTTATACTTATTTTTCATCTTATTTTTTAACTTATTTTTATACTTTTTTTTAATCTTATTTTTCATCTTATTTTTTATCTTATTTTTTATCTTATTTTTATACTTATTTTTAATCTTATATTTTATCTTATTTTTAATCTTATTTTATACTTATTATTCATCTTATTTTTTCATCTTATTTTTATACTTTTTTTCATCTTATTTTATCTTATTTTTCATCTTATTTTTATACTTATTTTTAATCTTATATTTTATCTTATTTTTAATCTTATTTTTATACTTATTATTCATTTTATTTTTTCATCTTATTTTATACTTTTTTTTTAATCTTATATTTTATCTTATTTTTCATCTTATTTTTATACTTATTATTCATCTTATATTTTATCTTATTTTTCATCTTATTTTTATACTTATTATTCATCTTATATTTTATCTTATTTTTCATCTTATTTTCCATCTTATTTTTTATCTTATTTTTCATCTTATTTTTATACTTATTTTTCATCTTATATTTTATCTTATTTTTCATCTTATTTTTATACTTATTATTCATCTTATTTTTATACTTATTATTCATCTTATTTGTTATCTTATTTTTATACTTATTTTTTATCTTATTTTTATACTTATTTTTCATCTTATTTTTATACTTATTTTTACACTTATTTTTTCATCTTATCTTTCATCTTATTTTTATACTTATTTTTTATACTTCTTTTTTAATCTTGTAGTTCATCTTATTTTTATTCTTAAATTTCATCTTATTTTTATACTCATTTATACTTATTTTTCATCTTATCTTTCATCTTATTTTTATACTTTTTTTATACTTATTTTTTAATCTTGTATTTCATCTTATTTTTAATTGTAAATTTCATCTTATTTTTATACTATTTTTTATCTTATTTTTTAATCTTATTTTCTCTCTTATTTTCATCTTATTTTTAATACTTATTTTTTATCTTATTTTTCATCTTATTTTTTTATCTTATTTTTCATCTTTTTTTATAGTTTTTTTTCATCTTATTTTTTCATTTTATTTTTTATTCTATTTTACATCTCATTTTTCATCTTATTATTATACTTAATTTTCATTTTATTTTTAATCCTTTTTTATCTTATTTTTCATCTTATTTTTATCTTATTTTATAGCTTATTTTTATACTTATTTTTTATCTTATTTTTATACTTATTTTTATACTTTTTTTTCATCTTGTTTTTCATCTTATTTTTCATCTTATTTTTTATCTTATTTTTCATCTTATTTTTCATCTTATATTTTATCTTATTTTTCATCTTATTTTTATACTTATTATTCATCTTATTTTTTTATCTTATTTTTATTCTTATTTTTTATCTTATTTTTCATCTTATTTTTATACTTATTTTTATTCTTATTTTTCATCTTATTTTTATACTTATTTTTTATCTTATTGTTTATCTTATTTTCTATCTTATTTTTATACTTATTTTTTATCTTATTTTTATACTTTTTTTCATCTTATTTTTATACTTATTTTTATACTTATTTTTCATCTTATTTTTATACTTATTTTTCATCTTATTTTTTAACTTATTTTTAAACTTATTTTTCATCTTATTTTTATACTTATTTTTCATCTTATCTTTCATCTTATTTTTATACTTATTTTTTATACTTATTTTTTAATCTTGTAGTTCATCTTTATTTTATTCTTAAATTTCATCTTATTTTTATACTTATTTATACTTATTTTTCATCTCATTTTTTATCTCATTTTTATACTTATTTTTCATCTTATTTTTATACTTATTTTTCATCTAATTTTTTCTCTTATTTTTATACTTATTTTTCATCTTATTTTTATACTTATTTCTCATCTTATTTTTTATCTTATTTTTATAGTTTTTTTTTCATCTTATTTTTATACTTATTTTTAATCTTATATTTTATCTTATTTTTAATCTTATTTTTATACTTATTATTCATTTTATTTTTTCATCTTATTTTATACTTTTTTTTTAATCTTATATTTTATCTTATTTTTCATCTTATTTTTATACTTATTATTCATCTTATATTTTATCTTATTTTTCATCTTATTTTTATACTTATTATTCATCTTATATTTTATCTTATTTTTCATCTTATTTTCCATCTTATTTTTTATCTTATTTTTCATCTTATTTTTATACTTATTTTTCATCTTATATTTTATCTTATTTTTCATCTTATTTTTATACTTATTATTCATCTTATTTTTTTTATCTTATTTTTATACTTTTTTTCATCTTATTTTATCTTATTTTTCATCTTATTTTTATACTTATTTTTAATCTTATATTTTATCTTATTTTTAATTTTATTTTTATACTTATTTTTTATCTTATTTTTCATCTTATTTTTCATCTTATATTTCATCTTATTTTTCATCTTATTTTTATACTTATTTTTTATCTTATTTTTATACTTATTATTCATCTTATTTGTTATCTTATTTTTATACTTATTTTTTATCTTATTTTTATACTTATTTTTCATCTTATTTTTATACTTATTTTTACACTTATTTTTTCATCTTATCTTTCATCTTATTTTTATACTTATTTTTTATACTTCTTTTTTAATCTTGTAGTTCATCTTATTTTTATTCTTAAATTTCATCTTATTTTTATACTCATTTATACTTATTTTTCATCTTATCTTTCATCTTATTTTTATACTTTTTTTATACTTATTTTTTAATCTTGTATTTCATCTTATTTTTAATTTTAAATTTCATCTTATTTTTATACTATTTTTTATCTTATTTTTTAATCTTATTTTCTCTCTTATTTTCATCTTATTTTTAATACTTATTTTTTATCTTATTTTTCATCTTATTTTTTTATCTTATTTTTCATCTTTTTTTATAGTTTTTTTTCATCTTATTTTTTCATTTTATTTTTTATTCTATTTTACATCTTATTTTTCATCTTATTATTATACTTAATTTTCATTTTATTTTTAATCCTTTTTTATCTTATTTTTCATCTTATTTTTATCTTATTTTATAGCTTATTTTTATACTTATTTTTTATCTTATTTTTATACTTATTTTTATACTTTTTTTTTTCATCTTGTTTTTCATCTTATTTTTCATCTTATTTTTTATCTTATTTTTCATCTTATTTTTCATCTTATATTTTATCTTATTTTTCATCTTATTTTTATACTCATTATTCATCTTATTTTTTTATCTTATTTTTATTCTTATTTTTTATCTTATTTTTCATCTTATTTTTCATCTTATATTTTATCTTATTTTTCATCTTATTTTTATACTTATTATTCATCTTATTTTTTTATCTTATTTTTATTCTTATTTTTTATCTTATTTTTCATCTTATTTTTATACTTTTTTTTATTCTTATTTTTCATCTTATTTTTATACTTATTTTTTATCTTATTGTTTATCTTATTTTCTATCTTATTTTTATACTTATTTTTTATCTTATTTTTATACTTTTTTTCATCTTATTTTTATACTTATTTTTATACTTATTTTTCATCTTATTTTTATACTTATTTTTCATCTTATTTTTTAACTTATTTTTAAACTTATTTTTCATCTTATTTTTATACTTATTTTTCATCTTATCTTTCATCTTATTTTTATACTTATTTTTTATACTTATTTTTTAATCTTGTAGTTCATCTTTATTTTATTCTTAAATTTCATCTTATTTTTATACTTATTTATACTTATTTTTCATCTCATTTTTTATCTCATTTTTATACTTATTTTTCAACTTATTTTTATACTTATTTTACACTTATTTTTCATCTTATTTTTCATCTTATTTTTCATCTAATTTTTTCTCTTATTTTTATACTTATTTTTCATCTTATTTTTATACTTATTTCTCATCTTATTTTTTATCTTATTTTTATAGTTTTTTTTTTCATCTTATTTTTATACTTATTTTTCATCTTATTTTTATACTTATTTTTTATCTTATTTTTTATCTTATTTTTCATCTTATTTTTATACTTATTTTTCATCTAATTTTTTATCTTATTTTTATACTTATTTGTACTTATTTTTCATCTTATCTTTCATCTTATTTTTATACTTTTTTATACTTATTTTTTAATCTTGTATTTCATCTTATTTTTAATTTTAAATTTCATCTTATTTTTATACTATTTTTTATCTTTTTTTTTAATCTTATTTTTTCTCTTATTTTCATCTTATTTTTAATACTTATTTTTTATCTTATTTTTCATCTTATTTTTTTATGTTATTTTTCATCTTTTTTTATAGTTTTTTTTCACCTTTTTTTTTCATTTTATTTTTTATTCTATTTTACATCTTATTTTTCATCTTATTATTATACTTAATTTTCATTTTATTTTTAATCCTTTTTTATCTTATTTTTCATCTTATTTTTATCTTATTTTATAGCTTATTTTTATACTTATTTTTTATCTTATTGTTATACTTATTTTTATACTTTTTTTTTCATCTTGTTTTTCATCTTATTTTTCATCTTATTTTTTATCTTATTTTTCATCTTATTTTTCATCTTATATTTTATCTTATTTTTCATCTTATTTTTATACTCATTATTCATCTTATTTTTTTATCTTATTTTTATTCTTATTTTTCATCTTATTTTTATACTTATTTCTCATCTTATTTTTTCTCTTATTTTTATACTTATTTTTTATCTTATTTTTTATCTTATTTTTATACTTATTTTTCATCTTATTTTTATACTTATTTTTTATCTTATTTTTATACTTATTATTATCTTATTTTTTCATCTTATTTTTATACTTATTTTTCATCTTATTTTTTAACTTATTTTTATACTTTTTTTTAATCTTATTTTTCATCTTATTTTCCATCTTATTTTTTATCTTATTTTTATACTTATTTTTAATCTTATATTTTATCTTATTTTTAATCTTATTTTATACTTATTATTCATCTTATTTTTTCATCTTATTTTTATACTTTTTTTCATCTTATTTTATCTTATTTTTCATCTTATTTTTATACTTATTTTTAATCTTATATTTTATCTTATTTTTAATCTTATTTTTATACTTATTATTCATTTTATTTTTTCATCTTATTTTATACTTTTTTTTTAATCTTATATTTTATCTTATTTTTCATCTTATTTTTATACTTATTATTCATCTTATATTTTATCTTATTTTTCATCTTATTTTTATACTTATTATTCATCTTATATTTTATCTTATTTTTTATCTTATTTTTATACTTATTTTTCATCTTATTTTTATACTAATTTCTCATCTTATTTTTTATCATATTTTTCTCTTATTTTTATACTTAATTTTTATCTTATTTTTATACTTATTTCTCATCTTATTTTTTCTCTTATTTTTATACTTATTTTTCATCTTATTTTTATACTTATTTCTCATCTTATTTTTTATCTTATTTTTTATCATATTTTTTATCTTATTTTTATACTTATTTTTCATCTTATTTTTATACTTATTATTCATCTTATTTTTTATCTTATTTTTATACTTATTTTTCATCTTATTTTTATACTTATTTCTCATCTTATTTTTTCTCTTATTTTTATACTTATTTTTTATCTTATTTTTTATCATATTTTTTATCTTATTTTTATACTTATTTTTCATCTTATTTTTATACTTATTTTTTATCTTATTTTTATACTTATTATTATCTTATTTTTTATCTTATTTTTATACTTATTTTTAATCTTATATTTTATCTTATTTTTAATTTTATTTATACTTATTATTCATCTTATTTTTTCATCTTATTTTTATACTTATTTTTCATCTTATTTTTTAACTTATTTTTATACTTTTTTTTAATCTTATTTTTCATCTTATTTTCCATCTTATTTTTTATCTTATTTTTCATCTTATTTTTATACTTATTTTTAATCTTATATTTTATCTTATTTTTAATCTTATTTTTATACTTATTATTCATTTTATTTTTTCATCTTATTTTATACTTTTTTTTTAATCTTATATTTTATCTTATTTTTCATCTTATTTTTATACTTATTATTCATCTTATATTTTATCTTATTTTTCATCTTATTTTTATACTTATTATTCATCTTATATTTTATCTTATTTTTCATCTTATTTTCCATCTTATTTTTTATCTTATTTTTCATCTTATTTTTATACTTATTTTTAATCTTATATTTTATCTTATTTTTAATCTTATTTTTATACTTATTATTCATTTTATTTTTTCATCTTATTTTATACTTTTTTTTTAATCTTATATTTTATCTTATTTTTCATCTTATTTTTATACTTATTATTCATCTTATATTTTATCTTATTTTTCATCTTATTTTCCATCTTATTTTTTATCTTATTTTTCATCTTATTTTTATACTTATTTTTCATCTTATATTTTATCTTATTTTTCATCTTATTTTTATAGTTATTATTCATCTTATTTTTTTTATCTTATTTTTATACTTTTTTTCATCTTATTTTATCTTATTTTTCATCTTATTTTTATACTTATTTTTAATCTTATATTTTATCTTATTTTTAATTCTATTTTTATACTTATTTTTTATCTTATTTTTCATCTTATTTTTCATCTTATATTTCATCTTATTTTTCATCTTATTTTTATACTTATTTTTTATCTTATTTTTCATCTTATTTTTCATCTTATATTTCATCTTATTTTTGATCTTATTTTTATACTTATTTTTTATCTTATTTTTATACTTATTTTTCATCTTATATTTCATCTTATTTTTGATCTTATTTTTATACTTATTTCTCATCTTATTTTTTCTCATATTTTTCATCTTATTTTTATACTTATTTCTCATCTTATTTTTTCTCTTATTTTTATACTTATTTTTCATCTTATTTTTATACTTATTTCTCATCTTATTTTTTCTCTTATTTTTATACTTATTTTTCATCTTATTTTTATACTTATTTCTCATCTTATTTTTCATATTATTTTTTATCATATTTTTTATCTTATTTTTATACTTATTTTTCATCTTATTTTTATACTTATTATTCATCTTATTTTTTATCTTATTTTTATACTTATTTTTCATCTTATTTTTATACTTATTTCTCATCTTATTTTTTCTCTTATTTTTATACTTATTTTTTATCTTATTTTTTATCATATTTTTTATCTTATTTTTATACTTATTTTTCATCTTATTTTTATACTTATTTTTTATCTTATTTTTATACTTATTATTATCTTATTTTTTATCTTATTTTTATACTTATTTTTAATCTTATATTTTATCTTATTTTTAATTTTATTTATACTTATTATTCATCTTATTTTTTCATCTTATTTTTATACTTATTTTTCATCTTATTTTTTAACTTATTTTTATACTTTTTTTTAATCTTATTTTTCATCTTATTTTCCATCTTATTTTTTATCTTATTTTTTATCTTATTTTTATACTTATTTTTAATCTTATATTTTATCTTATTTTTAATCTTATTTTATACTTATTATTCATCTTATTTTTTCATCTTATTTTTATACTTTTTTTCATCTTATTTTATCTTATTTTTCATCTTATTTTTATACTTATTTTTAATCTTATATTTTATCTTATTTTTAATCTTATTTTTATACTTATTATTCATTTTATTTTTTCATCTTATTTTATACTTTTTTTTTAATCTTATATTTTATCTTATTTTTCATCTTATTTTTATACTTATTATTCATCTTATATTTTATCTTATTTTTCATCTTATTTTTATACTTATTATTCATCTTATATTTTATCTTATTTTTCATCTTATTTTCCATCTTATTTTTTATCTTATTTTTCATCTTATTTTTATACTTATTTTTCATCTTATATTTTATCTTATTTTTCATCTTATTTTTATACTTATTATTCCTCTTATTTTTTTTATCTTATTTTTATACTTTTTTTCATCTTATTTTATCTTATTTTTCATCTTATTTTTATACTTATTTTTAATCTTATATTTTATCTTATTTTTAATTTTATTTTTATACTTATTTTTTATCTTATTTTTCATCTTATTTTTCATCTTATATTTCATCTTATTTTTCATCTTATTTTTATACTTATTTTTTATCTTATTTTTATACTTATTATTCATCTTATTTGTTATCTTATTTTTATACTTATTTTTTATCTTATTTTTATACTTATTTTTCATCTTATTTTTATACTTATTTTTACACTTATTTTTTCATCTTATCTTTCATCTTATTTTTATACTTATTTTTTATACTTCTTTTTTAATCTTGTAGTTCATCTTATTTTTATTCTTAAATTTCATCTTATTTTTATACTCATTTATACTTATTTTTCATCTTATCTTTCATCTTATTTTTATACTTTTTTTATACTTATTTTTTAATCTTGTATTTCATCTTATTTTTAATTTTAAATTTCATCTTATTTTTATACTATTTTTTATCTTATTTTTTAATCTTATTTTCTCTCTTATTTTCATCTTATTTTTAATACTTATTTTTTATCTTATTTTTCATCTTATTTTTTTATCTTATTTTTCATCTTTTTTTATAGTTTTTTTTCATCTTATTTTTTCATTTTATTTTTTATTCTATTTTACATCTTATTTTTCATCTTATTATTATACTTAATTTTCATTTTATTTTTAATCCTTTTTTATCTTATTTTTCATCTTATTTTTATCTTATTTTATAGCTTATTTTTATACTTATTTTTTATCTTATTTTTATACTTATTTTTATACTTTTTTTTTTCATCTTGTTTTTCATCTTATTTTTCATCTTATTTTTTATCTTATTTTTCATCTTATTTTTCATCTTATATTTTATCTTATTTTTCATCTTATTTTTATACTCATTATTCATCTTATTTTTTTATCTTATTTTTATTCTTATTTTTTATCTTATTTTTCATCTTATTTTTCATCTTATATTTTATCTTATTTTTCATCTTATTTTTATACTTATTATTCATCTTATTTTTTTATCTTATTTTTATTCTTATTTTTTATCTTATTTTTCATCTTATTTTTATACTTTTTTTTATTCTTATTTTTCATCTTATTTTTATACTTATTTTTTATCTTATTGTTTATCTTATTTTCTATCTTATTTTTATACTTATTTTTTATCTTATTTTTATACTTTTTTTCATCTTATTTTTATACTTATTTTTATACTTATTTTTCATCTTATTTTTATACTTATTTTTCATCTTATTTTTTAACTTATTTTTAAACTTATTTTTCATCTTATTTTTATACTTATTTTTCATCTTATCTTTCATCTTATTTTTATACTTATTTTTTATACTTATTTTTTAATCTTGTAGTTCATCTTTATTTTATTCTTAAATTTCATCTTATTTTTATACTTATTTATACTTATTTTTCATCTCATTTTTTATCTCATTTTTATACTTATTTTTCATCTTATTTTTATACTTATTTTACACTTATTTTTCAGCTTATTTTTCATCTTATTTTTCATCTAATTTTTTCTCTTATTTTTATACTTATTTTTCATCTTATTTTTATACTTATTTCTCATCTTATTTTTTATCTTATTTTTATAGTTTTTTTTTTCATCTTATTTTTATACTTATTTTTCATCTTATTTTTATACTTATTTTTTATCTTATTTTTTATCTTATTTTTCATCTTATTTTTATACTTATTTTTCATCTAATTTTTTATCTTATTTTTATACTTATTTGTACTTATTTTTCATCTTATCTTTCATCTTATTTTTATACTTTTTTATACTTATTTTTTAATCTTGTATTTCATCTTATTTTTAATTTTAAATTTCATCTTATTTTTATACTATTTTTTATCTTATTTTTTAATCTTATTTTTTCTCTTATTTTCATCTTATTTTTAATACTTATTTTTTATCTTATTTTTCATCTTATTTTTTTATCTTATTTTTCATCTTTTTTTATAGTTTTTTTTCACCTTATTTTTTCATTTTATTTTTTATTCTATTTTACATCTTATTTTTCATCTTATTATTATACTTAATTTTCATTTTATTTTTAATCCTTTTTTATCTTATTTTTCATCTTATTTTTATCTTATTTTATAGCTTATTTTTATACTTATTTTTTATCTTATTTTTATACTTATTTTTATACTTTTTTTTTTCATCTTGTTTTTCATCTTATTTTTCATCTTATTTTTTATCTTATTTTTCATCTTATTTTTCATCTTATATTTTATCTTATTTTTCATCTTATTTTTATACTCATTATTCATCTTATTTTTTTATCTTATTTTTATTCTTATTTTTCATCTTATTTTTATACTTATTTCTCATCTTATTTTTTCTCTTATTTTTATACTTATTTTTTATCTTATTTTTTATCATATTTTTTATCTTATTTTTATACTTATTTTTCATCTTATTTTTATACTTATTTTTTATCTTATTTTTATACTTATTATTATCTTATTTTTTATCTTATTTTTATACTTATTTTTAATCTTATATTTTATCTTATTTTTAATTTTATTTATACTTATTATTCATCTTATTTTTTCATCTTATTTTTATACTTATTTTTCATCTTATTTTTTAACTTATTTTTATACTTTTTTTTAATCTTATTTTTCATCTTATTTTCCATCTTATTTTTTATCTTATTTTTTATCTTATTTTTATACTTATTTTTAATCTTATATTTTATCTTATTTTTAATCTTATTTTATACTTATTATTCATCTTATTTTTTCATCTTATTTTTATACTTTTTTTCATCTTATTTTATCTTATTTTTCATCTTATTTTTATACTTATTATTCATCTTATATTTTATCTTATTTTTCATCTTATTTTTATACTTATTATTCATCTTATATTTTATCTTATTTTTCATCTTATTTTCCATCTTATTTTTTATCTTATTTTTCATCTTATTTTTATACTTATTTTTCATCTTATATTTTATCTTATTTTTCATCTTATTTTTATACTTATTATTCATCTTATTTTATCTTATTTTTCATCTTATTTTTATACTTATTTTTAATCTTATATTTTATCTTATTTTTAATTTTATTTTTATACTTATTTTTTATCTTATTTTTCATCTTATTTTTCATCTTATATTTCATCTTATTTTTCATCTTATTTTTATACTTATTTTTTTACTTATTATTCATCTTATTTGTTATCTTATTTTTATACTTATTTTTTATCTTATTTTTATACTTATTTTTCATCTTATTTTTATACTTATTTTTACACTTATTTTTTCATCTTATCTTTCATCTTATTTTTATACTTATTTTTTATACTTCTTTTTTAATCTTGTAGTTCATCTTATTTTTATTCTTAAATTTCATCTTATTTTTATACTATTTTTTATCTTATTTTTTAATCTTATTTTCTCTCTTATTTTCATCTTATTTTTAATACTTATTATTTATCTTATTTTTCATCTTATTTTTTTATCTTATTTTTCATCTTTTTTTATAGTTTTTTTTCATCTCATTTTTTTATTTTATTTTTTATTCTATTTTACATCTCATTTTTCATCTTATTATTATACTTAATTTTCATTTTATTTTTAATCCTTTTTTATCTTATTTTTCATCTTATTTTTATCTTATTTTATAGCTTATTTTTATACTTATTTTTTATCTTATTTTTATACTTATTTTTATACTTTTTTTTCATCTTGTTTTTCATCTTATTTTTCATCTTATTTTTTATCTTATTTTTCATCTTATTTTTCATCTTATATTTTATCTTATTTTTCATCTTATTTTTATACTTATTATTCATCTTATTTTTTTATCTTATTTTTATTCTTATTTTTTATCTTATTTTTCATCTTATTTTTATACTTATTTTTATTCTTATTTTTCATCTTATTTTTATACTTATTTTTTATCTTATTGTTTATCTTATTTTCTATCTTATTTTTATACTTATTTTTTATCTTATTTTTATACTTTTTTTCATC
The DNA here is from genome assembly GCA_036250195.1 of Mixophyes australis. NCBI lineage: Eukaryota > Metazoa > Chordata > Amphibia > Anura > Limnodynastidae > Mixophyes > Mixophyes australis. Next base: position 43,079 of record JAVHZZ010000168.1, on the reverse strand, counting down.
TTATTTTTATACTTATTTTTATACTTATTTTTCATCTTATTTTTATACTTATTTTTCATCTTATTTTTTAACTTATTTTTAAACTTATTTTTCATCTTATTTTTATACTTATTTTTCATCTTATCTTTCATCTTATTTTTATACTTATTTTTTATACTTATTTTTTAATCTTGTAGTTCATCTTTATTTTATTCTTAAATTTCATCTTATTTTTATACTTATTTATACTTATTTTTCATCTCATTTTTTATCTCATTTTTATACTTATTTTTCATCTTATTTTTCATCTTATTTTTATACTTATTTTTCATCTCATTTTTTCTCTTATTTTTATACTTATTTTTCATCTTATTTTTATACTTATTTCTCATCTTATTTTTTATCTTATTTTTATAGTTTTTTTTTCATCTTATTTTTATACTTATTTTTAATCTTATATTTTATCTTATTTTTAATCTTATTTTTATACTTATTATTCATTTTATTTTTTCATCTTATTTTATACTTTTTTTTTAATCTTATATTTTATCTTATTTTTCATCTTATTTTTATACTTATTATTCATCTTATATTTTATCTTATTTTTCATCTTATTTTTATACTTATTATTCATCTTATATTTTATCTTATTTTTCATCTTATTTTCCATCTTATTTTTTATCTTATTTTTCATCTTATTTTTAAACTTATTTTTCATCTTATTTTTATACTTATTTTTCATCTTATCTTTCATCTTATTTTTATACTTATTTTTTATACTTATTTTTTAATCTTGTAGTTCATCTTTATTTTATTCTTAAATTTCATCTTATTTTTATACTTATTTATACTTATTTTTCATCTCATTTTTTATCTCATTTTTATACTTATTTTTCATCTTATTTTTATACTTATTTTACACTTATTTTTCATCTTATTTTTCATCTTATTTTTCATCTAATTTTTTCTCTTATTTTTATACTTATTTTTATACTTATTTCTCATCTTATTTTTTATCTTATTTTTATAGGGTTTTTTTTCATCTTATTTTTATACTTATTTTTCATCTTATTTTTATACTTATTTTTTATCTTATTTTTTATCTTATTTTTCATCTTATTTTTATACTTATTTTTCATCTAATTTTTTATCTTATTTTTATACTTATTTGTACTTATTTTTCATCTTATCTTTCATCTTATTTTTATACTTTTTTATACTTATTTTTTAATCTTGTATTTCATCTTATTTTTAATTTTAAATTTCATCTTATTTTTATACTATTTTTTATCTTATTTTTTAATCTTATTTTTTCTCTTATTTTCATCTTATTTTTAATACTTATTTTTTATCTTATTTTTCATCTTATTTTTTTATCTTATTTTTCATCTTTTTTTATAGTTTTTTTTCACCTTATTTTTTCATTTTATTTTTTATTCTATTTTACATCTTATTTTTCATCTTATTATTATACTTAATTTTCATTTTATTTTTAATCCTTTTTTATCTTATTTTTCATCTTATTTTTATCTTATTTTATAGCTTATTTTTATACTTATTTTTTATCTTATTTTTATACTTATTTTTATACTTTTTTTTTTCATCTTGTTTTTCATCTTATTTTTCATCTTATTTTTTATCTTATTTTTATTCTTATTTTTTATCTTATTTTTCATCTTATTTTTCATCTTATTTTTATACTTATTTTTCATCTAATTTTTTATCTTATTTTTATACTTATTTGTACTTATTTTTCATCTTATCTTTCATCTTATTTTTATACTTTTTTATACTTATTTTTTAATCTTGTATTTCATCTTATTTTTAATTTTAAATTTCATCTTATTTTTATACTATTTTTTATCTTATTTTTTAATCTTATTTTTTCTCTTATTTTCATCTTATTTTTAATACTTATTTTTTATCTTATTTTTCATCTTATTTTTTTATCTTATTTTTCATCTTTTTTTATAGTTTTTTTTCACCTTATTTTTTCATTTTATTTTTTATTCTATTTTACATCTTATTTTTCATCTTATTATTATACTTAATTTTCATTTTATTTTTAATCCTTTTTTATCTTATTTTTCATCTTATTTTTATCTTATTTTATAGCTTATTTTTATACTTATTTTTTATCTTATTTTTATACTTATTTTTATACTTTTTTTTTTCATCTTGTTTTTCATCTTATTTTTCATCTTATTTTTTATCTTATTTTTATTCTTATTTTTTATCTTATTTTTCATCTTATTTTTCATCTTATATTTTATCTTATTTTTCATCTTATTTTTATACTTATTATTCATCTTATTTTTTTATCTTATTTTTATTCTTATTTTTTATCTTATTTTTCATCTTATTTTTATACTTTTTTTTATTCTTATTTTTCATCTTATTTTTATACTTATTTTTTATCTTATTGTTTATCTTATTTTCTATCTTATTTTTATACTTATTTTTTATCTTATTTTTATACTTTTTTTCATCTTATTTTTATACTTATTTTTATACTTATTTTTCATCTTATTTTTATACTTATTTTTCATCTTATTTTTTAACTTATTTTTAAACTTATTTTTCATCTTATTTTTATACTTATTTTTCATCTAATTTTTTCTCTTATTTTTATACTTATTTTTCATCTTATTTTTATACTTATTTCTCATCTTATTTTTTATCTTATTTTTATAGTTTTTTTTTCATCTTATTTTTATACTTATTTTTAATCTTATATTTTATCTTATTTTTAATCTTATTTTTATACTTATTATTCATTTTATTTTTTCATCTTATTTTATACTTTTTTTTTAATCTTATATTTTATCTTATTTTTCATCTTATTTTTATACTTATTATTCATCTTATATTTTATCTTATTTTTCATCTTATTTTTATACTTATTATTCATCTTATATTTTATGTTATTTTTCATCTTATTTTCCATCTTATTTTTATACTTATTTTTCATCTTATATTTTATCTTATTTTTCATCTTATTTTTATACTTATTATTCATCTTATTTTTTTTATCTTATTTTTATACTTTTTTTCATCTTATTTTATCTTATTTTTCATCTTATTTTTATACTTATTATTCATCTTATTTGTTATCTTATTTTTATACTTATTTTTTATCTTATTTTTATACTTATTTTTCATCTTATTTTTATACTTATTTTTACACTTATTTTTTCATCTTATCTTTCATCTTATTTTTATACTTATTTTTTATACTTCTTTTTTAATCTTGTAGTTCATCTTATTTTTATTCTTAAATTTCATCTTATTTTTATACTCATTTATACTTATTTTTCATCTTATCTTTCATCTTATTTTTATACTTTTTTTATACTTATTTTTTAATCTTGTATTTCATCTTATTTTTAATTTTAAATTTCATCTTATTTTTATACTATTTTTTATCTTATTTTTTAATCTTATTTTCTCTCTTATTTTCATCTTATTTTTAATACTTATTTTTTATCTTATTTTTCATCTTATTTTTTTATCTTATTTTTCATCTTTTTTTATAGTTTTTTTTCATCTTATTTTTTCATTTTATTTTTTATTCTATTTTACATCTCATTTTTCATCTTATTATTATACTTAATTTTCATTTTATTTTTAATCCTTTTTTATCTTATTTTTCATCTTATTTTTATCTTATTTTATAGCTTATTTTTATACTTATTTTTTATCTTATTTTTATACTTATTTTTATACTTTTTTTTCATCTTGTTTTTCATCTTATTTTTCATCTTATTTTTTATCTTATTTTTCATCTTATTTTTCATCTTATATTTTATCTTATTTTTCATCTTATTTTTATACTTATTATTCATCTTATTTTTTTATCTTATTTTTATTCTTATTTTTTATCTTATTTTTCATCTTATTTTTATACTTTTTTTTATTCTTATTTTTCATCTTATTTTTATACTTATTTTTTATCTTATTGTTTATCTTATTTTCTATCTTATTTTTATACTTATTTTTTATCTTATTTTTATACTTTTTTTCATCTTATTTTTATACTTATTTTTATACTTATTTTTCATCTTATTTTTATACTTATTTTTCATCTTATTTTTTAACTTATTTTTAAACTAATTTTTCATCTTATTTTTATACTTAATTTTCATCTTATCTTTCATCTTATTTTTATACTTATTTTTTATACTTATTTTTTAATCTTGTAGTTCATCTTTATTTTATTCTTAAATTTCATCTTATTTTTATACTTATTTATACTTATTTTTCATCTCATTTTTTATCTCATTTTTATACTTATTTTTCATCTTATTTTTATACTTATTTTACACTTATTTTTCATCTTATTTTTCATCTTATTTTTCATCTAATTTTTTCTCTTATTTTTATACTTATTTTTCATCTTATTTTTATACTTATTTCTCATCTTATTTTTTATCTTATTTTTATAGGTTTTTTTTTCATCTTATTTTTATACTTATTTTTCATCTTATTTTTATACTTATTTTTTATCTTATTTTTTATCTTATTTTTCATCTTATTTTTATACTTATTTTTCATCTAATTTTTTATCTTATTTTTATACTTATTTGTACTTATTTTTCATCTTATCTTTCATCTTATTTTTATACTTTTTTATACTTATTTTTTAATCTTGTATTTCATCTTATTTTTAATTTTAAATTTCATCTTATTTTTATACTATTTTTTATCTTATTTTTTAATCTTATTTTTTCTCTTATTTTCATCTTATTTTTAATACTTATTTTTTATCTTATTTTTCATCTTATTTTTTTATCTTATTTTTCATCTTTTTTTATAGTTTTTTTTCACCTTATTTTTTCATTTTATTTTTTATTCTATTTTACATCTTATTTTTCATCTTATTATTATACTTAATTTTCATTTTATTTTTAATCCTTTTTTATCTTATTTTTCATCTTATTTTTATCTTATTTTATAGCTTATTTTTATACTTATTTTTTATCTTATTTTTATACTTATTTTTATACTTTTTTTTTTCATCTTGTTTTTCATCTTATTTTTCATCTTATTTTTTATCTTATTTTTCATCTTATTTTTCATCTTATATTTTATCTTATTTTTCATCTTATTTTTATACTCATTATTCATCTTATTTTTTTATCTTATTTTTATTCTTATTTTTTATCTTATTTTTCATCTTATTTTTATACTTATTTTTATTCTTATTTTTCATCTTATTTTTATACTTATTTTTTATCTTATTGTTTATCTTATTTTCTATCTTATTTTTATACTTATTTTTCATCTTATTTTTCATCCTATTTTTATACTTAGTTTTTAATCTTATTTTTATTCTTATTTTTCATCCTATTTTTAATATTATTTTTCCTCTTATTTTTATACCTATTTTTCATTTTATTTTTCATCATATTTTTCATCTTATTTTTATCTTACTTTATATCTTATTTTTATACTTATTATTAGTCTTCATTTTTATACTTTTTTTTTCATCTTATTTTTCATCTTATTTTTCTAGTTATTTTTCATCTTATGTTTGATCCTATTTTTATACTTATTTTTTATCTTATTTTTTATCTTATTTTTATACTTATTATTCATCTTATTTTTTATCTTATTTTTATTCTTATTTTTTATCTTATTTTTCATCTTATTTTTATACTTATTTTTATTCTTATTTTTCATCTTATTTTTATACTTATTTTTTATCTTATTTTTATACTTATTTTTCATCTTATTTTTATACTTATTTTTACACTTATTTTTTCATCTTATCTTTCATCTTATTTTTATACTTATTTTTTATACTTCTTTTTTAATCTTGTAGTTCATCTTATTTTTATTCTTAAATTTCATCTTATTTTTATACTCATTTATACTTATTTTTCATCTTATCTTTCATCTTATTTTTATACTTTTTTTATACTTATTTTTTAATCTTGTATTTCATCTTATTTTTAATTTTAAATTTCATCTTATTTTTATACTATTTTTTATCTTATTTTTTAATCTTATTTTTTCTCTTATTTTCATCTTATTTTTAATACTTATTTTTTATCTTATTTTTTATCTTATTTTTTTATCTTATTTTTCATCTTTTTTTATAGTTTTTTTTCATCTTATTTTTTCATTTTATTTTTTATTCTATTTTATATCTCATTTTTCATCTTATTATTATACTTAATTTTCATTTTATTTTTAATCCTTTTTTAATCTTATTTTTTATCTTATTTTTATCTTATTTTATAGCTTATTTTTATACTTATTTTTTATCTTATTTTTATACTTATTTTTATACTTTTTTTTTCATCTTGTTTTTCATCTTATTTTTCATCTTATTTTTTATCTTATTTTTCATCTTATTTTTCATCTTATATTTTATCTTATTTTTCATCTTATTTTTATACTTATTATTCATCTTATTTTTTTATCTTATTTTTATACTTATTTTTTATCTTATTGTTTATCTTATTTTCTATCTTATTTTTATACTTATTTTTCATCTTATTTTTATACTTTTTTTTCATCTTATTTTTATACTTATTTTTATACTCATTTTTCATCTTATTTTTATACTTATTTTTCATTTTATTTTTTAACTTATTTTTAAACTTATTTTTCATCTTATTTTTATACTTATTTTTCATCTTATCTTTCATCTTATTTTTATACTTATTTTTTATACTTATTTTTTAATCTTGTAGTTCATCTTTATTTTATTCTTAAATTTCATCTTATTTTTATACTTATTTATACTTATTTTTCATCTCATTTTTTATCTCATTTTTATACTTATTTTTCATCTTATTTTTTATCTTATTTTTATACTTATTTTACACTTATTTTTATCTTATTTTTCATCTTATTTTTATACTTATTTTTCATCTCATTTTTTCTCTTATTTTTATACTTATTTTTCATCTTATTTTTATACTTATTTCTCATCTTATTTTTCATCTTATTTTTATAGTTTTTTTTTCATCTTATTTTTATACTTATTTTTCATCTTATTTTTATACTTATTTTTTATCTTATTTTTTATCTTATTTTTCATCTTATTTTTATACTTATTTTTCATCTAATTTTTTATCTTATTTTTATACTTATTTTTCATCTAATTTCCTATCTTATTTTTATACTTATTTTTCATCTTATTTTTTATCTTATTTTTAATCTTATTTTTATACTTATTATTCATCTCTTTTTTAATCTTATTTTTATACTTATTTTTCATCTAATTTTTTATCTTATTTTTATACTTATTTTTCATCTAATTTCCTATCTTATTTTTATACTTATTTTTCATCTTATTTTTTATCTTATTTTTCATCTTATTTTTATACTTATTTTTCATCTAATTTTTTATCTTATTTTTATACTTATTTTTCATCTAATTTCCTATCTTATTTTTATACTTATTTTTCATCTTATTTTTTATCTTATTTTTAATCTTATTTTTATACTTATTATTCATCTCTTTTTTAATCTTATTTTTATTCTTATTTTTCATCCTATTTTTAATATTTTTTTTCCTCTTATTTTTATACCTATTTTTCATTTTTTTTTTCATCATATTTTTCATCTTATTTTTATCTTATTTTATATCTTATTTTTATACTTATTTTTAGTCTTCATTTTTATACTTTTTTTTCATCTTATTTTTCATCTTATTTTTATACTTATTATTCATCTTATTTTTTATCTTATTTTTATTCTTATTTTTTATCTTATTTTTCATCTTATTTTTATACTTATTATTCATCTTATTTTTTATCTTATTTTTATTCTTATTTTTTATCTTATTTTTATACTTATTTTTATACTTATTTTTATTCTTATTTTTCATCTTATTTTTATACTTATTTTTCATCTTATTTTTATACTTATTTTTATCTTATTTTTTATCTTATTTTTATACTTATTTTTCATCTAATTTTTTCTCTTATTTTTATACTTATTTTTCATCTTATTTTTATACTTATTTCTCATCTTATTTTTCATCTTATTTTTATACTTTTTTTTCATCTTATTTTTATACTTATTTTTCATCTTATTTTTATACTTATTTTTTATCTTATTTTTTATCTTATTTTTCATCTTATTTTTATACTTATTTTTCATCTAATTTTTTATCTTATTTTTATACTTATTTTTCATCTAATTTCTTATCTTATTTTTATACTTATTTATACTTATTTTTCATCTTATCTTTCATCTTATTTTTATACTTTTTTATACTTATTTTTTAATCTTGTATTTCATCTTATTTTTAATTTTAAATTTCATCTTATTTTTATACTATTTTTTATCTTATTTTTTAATCTTATTTTTTCTCTTATTTTTATCTTATTTTTAATACTTATTTTTTATCTCATTTTTATATTTATTTTTCATCTTATTTTTCATCTTATTTTTATACTTATTTTTTATACTTATTTTTTAATCTTGTATTTCATCTTATTTTTATTCTTAAATTTCATCTTAATTTTATACTTATTTATACTTATTTTTCATCTTATTTTTATACTAAGTTTTTATCTTATTTTTAGTCTTATTTATGTTCTTATTTTTAAACTTATTTTTATTGTTATATTTCATCTTATTTTTAAACTTATTTTTCATCTTATTTTTATACTTATTTTTCCTCTTATTTTTATATTTATTTTTTATTTTATTTTTCATCTTATTTTTTATCTTATTTTTTATCTTATTTTTTATCTTATTTTTATCTTATTTTATATCTTATTTTTATACTTATTTTTCATCTTATTTTTTATCTTATTTTTAAACTTTTTTTTATCTTATTTTTATACTTATTTTTTATCTTATTTTTATACTTATTTTTTATCTTATTTTTTATCTGATTTTTCATTTTATTTTTATACTTATTTTTTATCTCATTTTTATATTTATTTTTCATCTTATTTTTCATCTTATTTTTATACTTATTTTTTATACTTATTTTTTAATCTTGTATTTCATCTTATTTTTATTCTTAAATTTCATCTTAATTTTATACTTATTTATACTTATTTTTCATCTTATTTTTATACTAAGTTTTTATCTTATTTTTAGTCTTATTTATGTTCTTATTTTTAAACTTATTTTTTTTGTTATATTTCATCTTATTTTTAAACTTATTTTTCATCTTATTTTTATACTTATTTTTCCTCTTATTTTTATATTTATTTTTTATTTTATTTTTCATCTTATTTTTTATCTTATTTTTTATCTTATTTTTTATCTTATTTTTTATCTTATTTTTATCTTATTTTATATCTTATTTTTATACTTATTTTTCATCTTATTTTTTATCTTATTTTTATACTTTTTTTTCATCTTATTTTTAAACTTATTTTTCATCTTATTTTTATACTTATTTTTCCTCTTATTTTTATATTTATTTTTTATTTTATTTTTCATCTTATTTTTTATCTTATTTTTTATCTTATTTTTTATCTTATTTTTTATCTTATTTTTATCTTATTTTATATCTTATTTTTATACTTATTTTTCATCTTATTTTTTATCTTATTTTTATACTTTTTTTTCATCTTATTTTTATACTTATTTTTTATCTTATTTTTATACTTATTTTTTATCTTATTTTTTATCTGATTTTTCATTTTATTTTTATACTTATTTTTTATCTCATTTTTATATTTATTTTTCATCTTATTTTTCATCTTATTTTTATACTTATTTTTTATCCTATTTTTATACTTATTTTTCATCTAATTTTTTATCTTATTTTTATACTTATTTTTTATCTTATTTTTATACTTATTTTTTATCTTATTTTTATACTTATTTTTTATCTTATTTTTATACTTATTTTTCATCTTATTTTTATACTTATTTTTTATCTTCATTTTTATACTTATTTTTATACTTATTTTTTATCTTATTTTTCATCTTATTTTTTCTTATTATTTTTTATCTTATTTTTCATCTTATTTTTATACTTATTTTTCATCTAATTTTTTATCTTATTTTTATACTTATTTTTTATCTTATTTTTCATCTTATTTTTATACTTATTTTTATACTTATTTTTCATCTTATATTTTATCTTATTTTTCATCTTATTTTTATACTTATTATTCATCTTATTTTTTTTATCTTACTTTTATACTTTTTTTTATCTTATTTTATCTTATTTTTTATCTTATTTTTATACTTATTATTCATTTTATTTTTATACTTATTTTTCATCTTATTTTTATACTTATTTTTCATCTTATGTTTGATCCTATTTTTATACTTATTTTTATACTTATTTTTCATCTTATTTTTATACTTATTTTTTATCTTATTTTTATACTTATTTTTTATCTTATTTTTATACTTATTTCTCATCTTATTTTTCATCTTATTTTTATACTTATTATTCATCTTATTTTTTTTATCTTACTTTTATACTTTTTTTTATCTTATTTTATCTTATTTTTTATCTTATTTTTATACTTATTATTCATCTTATTTTTTTATCTTATTTTTATACTTTTTTTCATCTTATTTTTCATCTTATTTTTATACTTATTTTTCATCTAATTTTTTATCTTATTTTTATACTTATTTTTCATCTAATTTTTTCTCTTATTTTTATACTTATTTTTCATTTTTTTTTTTATCTTATGTTTGATCCTATTTTTATACTTATTTTTTATCTTATTTTTCATCTTATTTTTCATCTTATTTTTTATCTTATTTTTATACTTATTATTCATCTTATTTTTTTATCTTATTTTTATACTTTTTTTCATCTTATTTTTCATCTTATTTTTATACTTATTTCTCATCTTATTTTTATACTCATTTTTTATCTTATTTTTATACTTATTTTTATACATATTTTTCATCTTATTTTTATACTTATTTTTATACTTATTTTTCATCTTATTTTTCATCTTATTTTTATACTTTTTTTATCTTATTTTTATACTTATTTTTTATCTTATTTTTCATCTTATTTTTATACTTATTTTTCATCTTATTTTTATACTTATTTTTCATCTAATTTTTATACTTATTTTTTATCTTCATTTTTATACTTATTTTTATACTTATTTTTTATCTTATTTTTCATCTTATTTTTTCTTATTATTTTTTATCTTATTTTTCATCTTATTTTTATACTTATTTTTCATCTAATTTTTTATCTTATTTTTATACTTATTTTTTATCTTATTTTTCATCTTATTTTTATACTTATTTTTATACTTATTTTTCATCTTATATTTTATCTTATTTTTCATCTTATTTTTATACTTATTATTCATCTTATTTTTTTTATCTTACTTTTATACTTTTTTTTATCTTATTTTATCTTATTTTTTATCTTATTTTTATACTTATTTTTAATCTTATATTTTATCTTATTTTTAATCTTATTTTTATACTTATTATTCATTTTATTTTTATACTTATTTTTCATCTTATTTTTATACTTATTTCTCATCTTATTTTTCATCTTATTTTTATACTTATTTCTCATCTTATTTTTCATCTTATTTTTATACTTATTTTTAATCTTATATTTTATCTTATTTTTAATCTTATTTTTATACTTATTATTCATTTTATTTTTATACTTATTTTTCATCTTATTTTTATACTTATTTTTCATCTTATGTTTGATCCTATTTTTATACTTATTTTTATACTTATTTTTCATCTTATTTTTATACTTATTTTTTATCTTATTTTTATACTTATTTTTTATCTTATTTTTATACTTATTTCTCATCTTATTTTTCATCTTATTTTTATACTTATTTTTCATCTTATTTTTCATCTTATTTTTATACTTATTTTTCATCTTATTTTTATACTTATTATTATCTTATTTTTCATCTTATTTTTATACTTATTTTTCATCTAATTTTTTATCTTATTTTTATACTTATTTTTCATCTTATTTTTTATCTTATTTTTAATCTTATTTTTATACTTATTATTCATCTTATTTGTTATCTTATTTTTATACTTATTTTTTATCTTATTTTTCATCTTATTTTTATACTTTTTTTTCATCTAATTTTTTCTCTTATTTTTATACTTATTTTTCATCTTATTTTTATACTTATTTTTTATCTTATTTTTCATCTTATTTTTATACTTATTTTTCATCTAATTTTTTATCTTATTTTTATACTTATTTTTCATCTTATTTTTACACTTATTTTTCATCTTATCTTTTATCTTATTTTTATACTTATTTTTTATACTTATTTTTTAATCTTGTAGTTCATCTTTATTTTATTCTTAAATTTCATCTTATTTTTATACTTATTTATACTTATTTTTCATCTCATTTTTTATCTCATTTTTATACTTATTTTTCATCTTATTTTTTATCTTATTTTTATACTTATTTTACACTTATTTTTCATCTTATCTTTCATCTTATTTTTATACTTTTTTATACTTATTTTTTATTCTTGTATTTCATCTTATTTTTAATTTTAAATTTCATCTTATTTTTATACTTATTTTTCATCTTATTTTTCATCTTATTTTTAATACTTATTTTTTATCTTATTTTTCATCTTATTTTTTTATCTTATTTTTCATCTTTTTTTATAGTTTTTTTCATCTTATTTTTTCATTTTATTTTTTATTCTATTTTATATCTCATTTTTCATCTTATTATTATACTTAATTTTCATTTTATTTTTAATCCTTTTTTTATCTTATTTTTCATCTTATTTTTATCTTATTTTATCTTATTTTTATACTTATTTTTCATCTTATCTTTCATCTAATTTTTATACTTTTTTATACTTATTTTTTATTCTTGTATTTCATCTTATTTTTAATTTTAAATTTCATCTTATTTTTATACTTATTTTTCATCTTATTTTTCATCTTATTTTTAATACTTATTTTTTATCTTCTTTTTCATCTTATTTTTTTATCTTATTTTTCATCTTTTTTTATAGTTTTTTTCATCTTATTTTTTCATTTTATTTTTTATTCTATTTTATATCTCATTTTTCATCTTATTATTATACTTAATTTTCATTTTATTTTTAATCCTTTTTTTATCTTATTTTTCATCTTATTTTTATCTTATTTTATCTTATTTTTATACTTATTTTTCATCTTATCTTTCATCTAATTTTTATACTTTTTTATACTTATTTTTTATTCTTGTATTTCATCTTATTTTTAATTTTAAATTTCATCTTATTTTTATACTTATTTTTCATCTTATTTTTCATCTTATTTTTAATACTTATTTTTTATCTTCTTTTTCATCTTATTTTTTTATCTTATTTTTCATCTTTTTTTATAGTTTTTTTCATCTTATTTTTTCATTTTATTTTTTATTCTATTTTATATCTCATTTTTCATCTTATTATTATACTTAATTTTCATTTTATTTTTAATCCTTTTTTTATCTTATTTTTTATCTTATTTTTTATCTCATTTTTATACTTATTTTTCATCTTATTTTTTATCTTATGTTTGATCCTATTTTTATACTTATTTTTTATCTTATTTTTCATCTTATTTTTCATCTTATTTTTTATCTTATTTTTATACTTATTTTTCATCTTATTTTTATACTTATTTCTCATCTTATTTTTCATCTTATTTTTATACTTATTTTTACACTTATTTTTCATCTTATTTTTATACTTATTTTTCATCTTATTTTTATACTTATTTTTTATCTTATTTTTATACCTATTTTTCATCTTATTTTATACCTATTTCTCAACTTATTTTTATACTTATTTTTATACTTATTTTTACACTTATTTTTCATCTTATTTTTATACTTATTTTTCATCTTATTTTTATACTTATTTTTTATCTTATTTTTATACCTATTTTTCATCTTATTTTATACCTATTTCTCATCTTATTTTTATACTTATTTCTCATCTTATTTTTCATCTTATTTTTATACTTATTTTTACACTTATTTTTCATCTTATTTTTATACTTATTTTTCATCTTATTTTTATACTTATTTTTTATCTTATTTTTATACCTATTTTTCATCTTATTTTTTATCTTATGTTTGATCCTATTTTTATACTTATTTTTTATCTTATTTTTCATCTTATTTTTCATCTTATATTTCATCTTATTTTTCATCTTATTTTTATACTTATTTTTTATCTTCTTTTTATACTTATTTTTTATCTTATTTTTCATCTTATTTTTCATCTTATTTTTATACTTATTTTTTATCTTATTTTTATACTTATTTTTTATCTTATTTTTATACTTATTTTTTATCTTATTTTTCATCTTATTTTTCATCTTATTTTTATACTTATTTTTTATCTTATTTTTATACTTATTTTTCATCTTATTTTTATACTTATTTTTTATCTTATTTTTATACTTATTTTTCATCTTATTTTTATACTTATTTTTCATCTTATTTTTCATCTTATTTTTATACTTATTTTTTATCTTCATTTTTATACTTATTTTTTATCTTATTTTTAATCTTATTTTTTCTTCGTATTTTTGATCTTATGTTAGATCCTATTTTTATACTTATTTTTTATCTTATTTTTCATCTTATTTTTTCTTATTATTTTTTATCTTATTTTTCATCTTATTTTTATACTTATTTATCATCTTATATTTTATCTTATTTTTATACTTATTTTTTATCATATTTTTTCTCTTATTTTTATACTTATTTTTCATCTTATTTTTATACTTATTTCTTATCTTATTTTTTCTGTTATTTTTATACTTATTTTTCATCTTATTTTTTATCGTATTTTTTCTCTTATTTTTATACTTATTTTTCATCTTATTTTTATACTTATTATTCATCTTATTTTTTATCTTATTTTTATACTTATTTTTCATCTTATTTTTATACTTATTTCTCATCTTATTTTTCATCTTATTTTTATACTTATTTTTCATCTAATTTTTTCTCTTATTTTTATACTTATTTTTCATTTTTTTTTTTATCTTATGTTTGATCCTATTTTTATACTTATTTTTTATCTTATTTTTCATCTTATTTTTCATCTTATTTTTTATCTTATTTTTATACTTATTATTCATCTTATTTTTTTATCTTATTTTTATACTTTTTTTCATCTTATTTTTCATCTTATTTTTATACTTATTTCTCATCTTATTTTTCATCTTATTTTTATACTTATTTTTATACTTATTTTTCATCTTATTTTTATACTTATTTTTCATCTTATTTTTATACTCATTTTTTATCTTATTTTTATACTTATTTTTATACATATTTTTCATCTTATTTTTATACTTATTTCTCATCTTATTTTTATACTTATTTTTCATCTTATTTTTCATCTTATTTTTATACTTTTTTTATCTTATTTTTATACTTATTTTTTATCTTATTTTTCATCTTATTTTTATACTTATTTTTCATCTTATTTTTCATCTTATTTTTATACTTATTTTTCATCTAATTTTTTATCTTATTTTTATACTTATTTTTTATCTTATTTTTTATCTTATTTTTCATCTTATTTTTATACTTATTATTCATCTTATTTTTTTATCTTATTTTTATACTTTTTTTCATCTTATTTTTCATCTTATTTTTATACTTATTTTTCATCTTATTTTTATACTTATTTTTTATCTTATTTTTATACTTATTTTTCATCTTATTTTTATACTTATTTTTCATCTTATATTTTATCTTATTTTTCATCTTATTTTTATACTTATTATTCATCTTATTTTTTTATCTTATTTTTATACTTTTTTTCATCTTATTTTATCTTATTTTTCATCTTATTTTTATACTTATTTTTAATCTTATATTTTATCTTATTTTTAATCTTATTTTTATACTTATTATTCATTTTATTTTTTCATCTTATTTTTATACTTATTTTTCATCTTATTTTTTAACTTATTTTTATACTTATTTTTATACTTATTTTTCATCTTATTTTTATACTTATTTTTTATCTTATTTTTATACTTATTTTTCATCTTATTTTTATACTTATTTCTCATCTTATTTTTCATCTTATTTTTATACTTATTTTTACACTTATTTTTCATCTTATTTTTATACTTATTTTTCATCTTATTTTTATACTTATTTTTCATCTTATTTTTATACTTATTTTTTATCTTATTTTTATACTTATTTTTCATCTTATTTTTAAACTTATTTCTCATCTTATTTTTCATCTTATTTTTATGCTTATTTTTCATCTTATTTTTATACTTATTCTTTATCTTATTTTTATACATATTTTTCATCTTATTTTTATACTTATTTTTCATCTTATTTTTATACTTATTTTTCATCTTATTTTTATACTTATTTTTTATCTTATTTTTATACTTATTTTTCATCTTATTTTTATACTTATTTCTCATCTTATTTTTCATCTTGTTTTTATACTTATTTTTACACTTATTTTTCATCTTATTTTTATACTTATTTCTCATCTTATTTTTCATCTTATTTTTATGCTTATTTTTTATCATATTTTTTCTCTTATTTTTATACTTATTTTTCATCTTATTTTTATACTTATTATTCATCTTATTTTTTATCTTATTTTTATACTTATTTTTCATCTTATTTTTATACTTATTTTTTATCTTATTTTTATACTTATTTTTCATCTTATTTTTAAACTTATTTCTCATCTTATTTTTCATCTTATTTTTATGCTTATTTTTCATCTTATTTTTATACTTATTTTTTATCTTATTTTTATACATATTTTTCATCTTATTTTATACTTATTTCTTATCTTATTTTTATACTTATTTTTCATCTTATTTTTAAACTTATTTCTCATCTTATTTTTCATCTTATTTTTATACTTATTTTTACACTTATTTTTCATCTTATTTTTATGCTTATTTTTCATCTTATTTTTATACTTATTTTTTATCTTATTTTTATACATATTTTTCATCTTATTTTATACTTATTTCTCATCTTATTTTTATACTTATTTTTACACTTATTTTTCATCTTATCTTTCATCTTATTTTTATACTTATTTTTTATACTTATTTTTTAATCTTGTAGTTCATCTTATTTTTATTCTTAAATTTTATTTTATTTTTATACTTATTTATACTTATTTTTCATCTCATTTTTTATCTCATTTTTATACTTATTTTTCATCTTATTTTTTATCTTATGTTTGATCCTATTTTTATACTTATTTTTTATCTTATTTTTATACTTATTTTTTATCTATTTTTTATCTTATTTTTTATCTTATTTTTCATCTTATTTTTCATCTTATTTTTCATCTTATTTTTATACTTATTTTTTATCTTATTTTTATACTTATTTTTCATCTTATTTTCATCTTATTTTTACACTTATTTTTCATCTTATTTTTGTACTTATTTTTTATCTTCATTTTTATACTTATTTTTTATCTTATTTTTAATCTTATTTTTTCTTCGTATTTTTGATCTTATGTTAGATCCTATTTTTATACTTATTTTTTATCTTATTTTTCATCTTATTTTTTCTTATTATTTTTTATCTTATTTTTCATCTTATTTTTATACTTATTTATCATCTTATATTTTATCTTATTTTTAATCTTATTTTTATACTTATTTTTTATCATATTTTTTCTCTTATTTTTATACTTATTTTTCATCTTATTTTTATACTTATTATTCATCTTATTTTTTATCTTATTTTTATACTTATTTTTCATCTTATTTTTATACTTATTTCTCATCTTATTTTTATCTTATTTTTATACTTATTTCTCATCTTATTTTTCATCTTATTTTTATACTTATTTTTCATCTTATTTTTATACTTATTATTATCTTATTTTTCATCTTATTTTAATACTTATTTTTCATCTTATATTTTATCTTATTTTTCATCTTATTTTTATACTTATTATTCATCTTATGTTTTTATCTTATTTTTATACTTTTTTCATCTTATTTTTCATCTTATTTTTATACTTATTTTTCATCTTATTTTTATACTTATTTTTCATCTTATATTTTATCTTATTTTTCATCTTATTTTTATACTTATTATTCATCTTATTTTTTTATCTTATTTTATCTTATTTTTCATCTTATTTTTATACTTATTTTTCATCTTATTTTTATACTTATTTTTTATCTTATTTTTATACTTATTTTTCATCTTATTTTTATACTTATTTTTCATCTTATATTTTATCTTATTTTTCATCTTATTTTTATACTTATTATTCATCTTATTTTTTTATCTTATTTTTATACTTTTTTTCATCTTATTTTATCTTATTTTTCATCTTATTTTTATACTTATTTTTAATCTTATATTTTATCTTATTTTTAATCTTATTTTTATACTTATTATTCATTTTATTTTTTCATCTTATTTTTATACTTATTTTTCATCTTATTTTTTAACTTATTTTTATACTTATTTTTATACTTATTTTTCATCTTATTTTTATACTTATTTTTTATCTTATTTTTATACTTATTTTTCATCTTATTTTTATACTTATTTCTCATCTTATTTTTCATCTTATTTTTATACTTATTTTTACACTTATTTTTCATCTTATTTTTATACTTATTTTTCATCTTATTTTTATACTTATTTTTTATCTTATTTTTATACTTATTTTTCATCTTATTTTTAAACTTATTTCTCATCTTATTTTTCATCTTATTTTTATGCTTATTTTTCATCTTATTTTTATACTTATTTTTTATCTTATTTTTATACATATTTTTCATCTTATTTTATACTTATTTCTTATCTTATTTTTATACTTATTTTTCATCTTATTTTTAAACTTATTTCTCATCTTATTTTTCATCTTATTTTTATACTTATTTTTACACTTATTTTTCATCTTATTTTTATGCTTATTTTTCATCTTATTTTTATACTTATTTTTTATCTTATTTTTATACATATTTTTCATCTTATTTTATACTTATTTCTTATCTTATTTTTATACTTATTTTTCATCTTATTTTTAAACTTATTTCTCATCTTATTTTTCATCTTATTTTTATACTTATTTTTACACTTATTTTTCATCTTATTTTTATGCTTATTTTTCATCTTATTTTTATACTTATTTTTTATCTTATTTTTATACATATTTTTCATCTTATTTTATACTTATTTCTCATCTTATTTTTATACTTATTTTTACACTTATTTTTCATCTTATCTTTCATCTTATTTTTATACTTATTTTTACACTTATTTTTCATCTTATTTTTATGCTTATTTTTCATCTTATTTTTATACTTATTTTTTATCTTATTTTTATACCTATTTTTCATCTTATTTTATACTTATTTCTCATCTTATTTTTATACTTATTTTTACACTTATTTTTCATCTTATCTTTCATCTTATTTTTATACTTATTTTTTATACTTATTTTTTAATCTTGTAGTTCATCTTATTTTTATTCTTAAATTTTATTTTATTTTTATACTTATTTATACTTATTTTTCATCTAATTTTTTATCTCATTTTTATACTTATTTTTCATCTTATTTTTTATCTTATGTTTGATCCTATTTTTATACTTATTTTTTATCTTATTTTTATACTTATTTTTTATCTATTTTTTATCTTATTTTTTATCTTATTTTTCATCTTATTTTTCATCTTATTTTTCATCTTATTTTTATACTTATTTTTTATCTTATTTTTATACTTATTTTTCATCTTATTTTCATCTTATTTTTACACTTATTTTTCATCTTATTTTTGTACTTATTTTTTATCTTCATTTTTATACTTATTTTTTATCTTATTTTTAATCTTATTTTTTCTTCGTATTTTTGATCTTATGTTAGATCCTATTTTTATACTTATTTTTTATCTTATTTTTCATCTTATTTTTTCTTATTATTTTTTATCTTATTTTTCATCTTATTTTTATACTTATTTATCATCTTATATTTTATCTTATTTTTAATCTTATTTTTATACTTATTTTTTATCATATTTTTTCTCTTATTTTTATACTTATTTTTCATCTTATTTTTATACTTATTATTCATCTTATTTTTTATCTTATTTTTATACTTATTTTTCATCTTATTTTTATACTTATTTCTCATCTTATTTTTATCTTATTTTTATACTTATTTCTCATCTTATTTTTCATCTTATTTTTATACTTATTTTTCATCTTATTTTTATACTTATTATTATCTTATTTTTCATCTTATTTTTATACTTATTTTTCATCTTATATTTTATCTTATTTTTCATCTTATTTTTATACTTATTATTCATCTTATGTTTTTATCTTATTTTTATACTTTTTTCATCTTATTTTTCATCTTATTTTTATACTTATTTTTCATCTTATTTTTATACTTATTTTTCATCTTATATTTTATCTTATTTTTCATCTTATTTTTATACTTATTATTCATCTTATTTTTTTATCTTATTTTTATACTTTTTTTATCTTATTTTTCATCTTATTTTTATACTTATTTTTCATCTAATTTTTTATCTTATTTTTATACTTATTTTTCATCTTATTTTTATACTTTTTTTCATCTTATTTTTCATCTTATTTTTATACTTATTTTTCATCTTATATTTTATCTTATTTTTCATCTTATTTTTATACTTATTATTCATCTTATTTTTTTATCTTATTTTTATACTTTTTTTCATCTTATTTTTCATCTTATTTTTATACTTATTTTTCATCTTATTTTTATACTTATTTTTAATCTTATATTTTATCTTATTTTTAATCTTATTTTATACTTATTTTTCATCTTATTTTTTCATCTTATTTTTATACTTATTTTTCATCTTATTTTTTAACTTATTTTTATACTTTTTTTCATCTTATTTTTCATCTTATTTTTATACTTATTTTTAATCTTATATTTTATCTTATTTTTATACTTATTTTTCATCTTATATTTTATCTTATTTTTCATCTTATTTTTATACTTATTTTTCATCTTATATTTTATCTTATTTTTCATCTTATTTTTATACTTATTATTCATCTTATTTTTTTATCTTATTTTTATACTTTTTTTCATCTTATTTTATCTTATTTTTCATCTTATTTTTATACTTATTTTTCATCTTATATTTTATCTTATTTTTCATCTTATTTTTATACTTATTATTCATCTTATTTTTTTATCTTATTTTTATACTTTTTTTCATCTTATTTTATCTTATTTTTCATCTTATTTTTATACTTATTTTTCATCTTATTTTTATACTTATTATTCATCTTATTTTTTTATCTTATTTTTATACTTTTTTTCATCTTATTTTATCTTATTTTTCATCTTATTTTTATACTTATTTTTAATCTTATATTTTATCTTATTTTTCATCTTATTTTTATACTTATTTTTCATCTTATATTTTATCTTATTTTTCATCTTATTTTTATACTTATTTTTAATCTTATATTTTATCTTATTTTTAATCTTATTTTTATACTTATTATTCATTTTATTTTTTCATCTTATTTTTATACTTATTTTTCATCTTATTTTTTAACTTATTTTTATACTTATTTTTATACTTATTTTTCATCTTATTTTTATACTTATTTTTTATCTTATTTTTATACTTATTTTTCATCTTATTTTTATACTTATTTCTCATCTTATTTTTCATCTTATTTTTATACTTATTTTTACACTTATTTTTCATCTTATTTTTATACTTATTTTTCATCTTATTTTTATACTTATTTTTCATCTTATTTTTATACTTATTTTTTATCTTATTTTTATACTTATTTTTCATCTTATTTTTAAACTTATTTCTCATCTTATTTTTCATCTTATTTTTATGCTTATTTTTCATCTTATTTTTATACTTATTCTTTATCTTATTTTTATACATATTTTTCATCTTATTTTTATACTTATTTTTCATCTTATTTTTATACTTATTTTTCATCTTATTTTTATACTTATTTTTTATCTTATTTTTATACTTATTTTTCATCTTATTTTTATACTTATTTCTCATCTTATTTTTCATCTTGTTTTTATACTTATTTTTACACTTATTTTTCATCTTATTTTTATACTTATTTTTCATCTTATTTTTATACTTATTTTTCATCTTATTTTTATACTTATTTTTTATCTTATTTTTATACTTATTTTTCATCTTATTTTTAAACTTATTTCTCATCTTATTTTTCATCTTATTTTTATGCTTATTTTTCATCTTATTTTTATACTTATTTTTTATCTTATTTTTATACATATTTTTCATCTTATTTTATACTTATTTCTTATCTTATTTTTATACTTATTTTTCATCTTATTTTTAAACTTATTTCTCATCTTATTTTTCATCTTATTTTTATACTTATTTTTACACTTATTTTTCATCTTATTTTTATGCTTATTTTTCATCTTATTTTTATACTTATTTTTTATCTTATTTTTATACATATTTTTCATCTTATTTTATACTTATTTCTCATCTTATTTTTATACTTATTTTTACACTTATTTTTCATCTTATCTTTCATCTTATTTTTATACTTATTTTTTATACTTATTTTTTAATCTTGTAGTTCATCTTATTTTTATTCTTAAATTTTATTTTATTTTTATACTTATTTATACTTATTTTTCATCTCATTTTTTATCTCATTTTTATACTTATTTTTCATCTTATTTTTTATCTTATGTTTGATCCTATTTTTATACTTATTTTTTATCTTATTTTTATACTTATTTTTTATCTATTTTTTATCTTATTTTTTATCTTATTTTTCATCTTATTTTTCATCTTATTTTTCATCTTATTTTTATACTTATTTTTTATCTTATTTTTATACTTATTTTTCATCTTATTTTCATCTTATTTTTACACTTATTTTTCATCTTATTTTTGTACTTATTTTTTATCTTCATTTTTATACTTATTTTTTATCTTATTTTTAATCTTATTTTTTCTTCGTATTTTTGATCTTATGTTAGATCCTATTTTTATACTTATTTTTTATCTTATTTTTCATCTTATTTTTTCTTATTATTTTTTATCTTATTTTTCATCTTATTTTTATACTTATTTATCATCTTATATTTTATCTTATTTTTAATCTTATTTTTATACTTATTTTTTATCATATTTTTTCTCTTATTTTTATACTTATTTTTCATCTTATTTTTATACTTATTATTCATCTTATTTTTTATCTTATTTTTATACTTATTTTTCATCTTATTTTTATACTTATTTCTCATCTTATTTTTATCTTATTTTTATACTTATTTCTCATCTTATTTTTCATCTTATTTTTATACTTATTTTTCATCTTATTTTTATACTTATTATTATCTTATTTTTCATCTTATTTTAATACTTATTTTTCATCTTATATTTTATCTTATTTTTCATCTTATTTTTATACTTATTATTCATCTTATGTTTTTATCTTATTTTTATACTTTTTTCATCTTATTTTTCATCTTATTTTTATACTTATTTTTCATCTTATTTTTATACTTATTTTTCATCTTATATTTTATCTTATTTTTCATCTTATTTTTATACTTATTATTCATCTTATTTTTTTATCTTATTTTTATACTTTTTTTATCTTATTTTTCATCTTATTTTTATACTTATTTTTCATCTTATTTTTATACTTATTTTTTATCTTATTTTTATACTTATTTTTCATCTTATTTTTATACTTATTTTTCATCTTATATTTTATCTTATTTTTCATCTTATTTTTATACTTATTATTCATCTTATTTTTTTATCTTATTTTTATACTTTTTTTCATCTTATTTTATCTTATTTTTCATCTTATTTTTATACTTATTTTTAATCTTATATTTTATCTTATTTTTAATCTTATTTTTATACTTATTATTCATTTTATTTTTTCATCTTATTTTTATACTTATTTTTCATCTTATTTTTTAACTTATTTTTATACTTATTTTTATACTTATTTTTCATCTTATTTTTATACTTATTTTTTATCTTATTTTTATACTTATTTTTCATCTTATTTTTATACTTATTTCTCATCTTATTTTTCATCTTATTTTTATACTTATTTTTACACTTATTTTTCATCTTATTTTTATACTTATTTTTCATCTTATTTTTATACTTATTTTTTATCTTATTTTTATACTTATTTTTCATCTTATTTTTAAACTTATTTCTCATCTTATTTTTCATCTTATTTTTATGCTTATTTTTCATCTTATTTTTATACTTATTTTTTATCTTATTTTTATACATATTTTTCATCTTATTTTATACTTATTTCTTATCTTATTTTTATACTTATTTTTCATCTTATTTTTAAACTTATTTCTCATCTTATTTTTCATCTTATTTTTATACTTATTTTTACACTTATTTTTCATCTTATTTTTATGCTTATTTTTCATCTTATTTTTATACTTATTTTTTATCTTATTTTTATACATATTTTTCATCTTATTTTATACTTATTTCTTATCTTATTTTTATACTTATTTTTCATCTTATTTTTAAACTTATTTCTCATCTTATTTTTCATCTTATTTTTATACTTATTTTTACACTTATTTTTCATCTTATTTTTATGCTTATTTTTCATCTTATTTTTATACTTATTTTTTATCTTATTTTTATACATATTTTTCATCTTATTTTATACTTATTTCTCATCTTATTTTTATACTTATTTTTACACTTATTTTTCATCTTATCTTTCATCTTATTTTTATACTTATTTTTACACTTATTTTTCATCTTATTTTTATGCTTATTTTTCATCTTATTTTTATACTTATTTTTTATCTTATTTTTATACCTATTTTTCATCTTATTTTATACTTATTTCTCATCTTATTTTTATACTTATTTTTACACTTATTTTTCATCTTATCTTTCATCTTATTTTTATACTTATTTTTTATACTTATTTTTTAATCTTGTAGTTCATCTTATTTTTATTCTTAAATTTTATTTTATTTTTATACTTATTTATACTTATTTTTCATCTCATTTTTTATCTCATTTTTATACTTATTTTTCATCTTATTTTTTATCTTATGTTTGATCCTATTTTTATACTTATTTTTTATCTTATTTTTATACTTATTTTTTATCTATTTTTTATCTTATTTTTTATCTTATTTTTCATCTTATTTTTCATCTTATTTTTCATCTTATTTTTATACTTATTTTTTATCTTATTTTTATACTTATTTTTCATCTTATTTTCATCTTATTTTTACACTTATTTTTCATCTTATTTTTGTACTTATTTTTTATCTTCATTTTTATACTTATTTTTTATCTTATTTTTAATCTTATTTTTTCTTCGTATTTTTGATCTTATGTTAGATCCTATTTTTATACTTATTTTTTATCTTATTTTTCATCTTATTTTTTCTTATTATTTTTTATCTTATTTTTCATCTTATTTTTATACTTATTTATCATCTTATATTTTATCTTATTTTTAATCTTATTTTTATACTTATTTTTTATCATATTTTTTCTCTTATTTTTATACTTATTTTTCATCTTATTTTTATACTTATTATTCATCTTATTTTTTATCTTATTTTTATACTTATTTTTCATCTTATTTTTATACTTATTTCTCATCTTATTTTTATCTTATTTTTATACTTATTTCTCATCTTATTTTTCATCTTATTTTTATACTTATTTTTCATCTTATTTTTATACTTATTATTATCTTATTTTTCATCTTATTTTTATACTTATTTTTCATCTTATATTTTATCTTATTTTTCATCTTATTTTTATACTTATTATTCATCTTATGTTTTTATCTTATTTTTATACTTTTTTCATCTTATTTTTCATCTTATTTTTATACTTATTTTTCATCTTATTTTTATACTTATTTTTCATCTTATATTTTATCTTATTTTTCATCTTATTTTTATACTTATTATTCATCTTATTTTTTTATCTTATTTTTATACTTTTTTTATCTTATTTTTCATCTTATTTTTATACTTATTTTTCATCTAATTTTTTATCTTATTTTTATACTTATTTTTCATCTTATTTTTATACTTTTTTTCATCTTATTTTTCATCTTATTTTTATACTTATTTTTCATCTTATATTTTATCTTATTTTTCATCTTATTTTTATACTTATTATTCATCTTATTTTTTTATCTTATTTTTATACTTTTTTTCATCTTATTTTTCATCTTATTTTTATACTTATTTTTCATCTTATTTTTATACTTATTTTTAATCTTATATTTTATCTTATTTTTAATCTTATTTTATACTTATTTTTCATCTTATTTTTTCATCTTATTTTTATACTTATTTTTCATCTTATTTTTTAACTTATTTTTATACTTTTTTTCATCTTATTTTTCATCTTATTTTTATACTTATTTTTAATCTTATATTTTATCTTATTTTTATACTTATTTTTCATCTTATATTTTATCTTATTTTTCATCTTATTTTTATACTTATTTTTCATCTTATATTTTATCTTATTTTTCATCTTATTTTTATACTTATTATTCATCTTATTTTTTTATCTTATTTTTATACTTTTTTTCATCTTATTTTATTTTATTTTTCATCTTATTTTTATACTTATTTTTCATCTTATTTTTATACTTATTATTCATCTTATTTTTTTATCTTATTTTTATACTTTTTTTCATCTTATTTTATCTTATTTTTCATCTTATTTTTATACTTATTTTTAATCTTATATTTTATCTTATTTTTCATCTTATTTTTATACTTATTTTTCATCTTATATTTTATCTTATTTTTCATCTTATTTTTATACTTATTATTCATCTTATTTTTTTATCTTATTTTTATACTTTTTTTCATCTTATTTTATCTTCTTTTTCATCTTATTTTTATACTTATTTTTAATCTTATTTTTATACTTATATTTTATCTTATTTTTCATCTTATTTTTATACTTATTATTCATCTTATTTTTTTATCTTATTTTTATACTTTTTTTCATCTTATTTTATCTTATTTTTCATCTTATTTTTATACTTATTTTTCATCTTATTTTTATACTTATTATTCATCTTATTTTTTTATCTTATTTTTATACTTTTTTTCATCTTATTTTATCTTATTTTTCATCTTATTTTTATACTTATTTTTAATCTTATATTTTATCTTATTTTTCATCTTATTTTTATACTTATTTTTCATCTTATATTTTATCTTATTTTTCATCTTATTTTTATACTTATTATTCATCTTATTTTTTTATCTTATTTTTATACTTTTTTTCATCTTATTTTATCTTCTTTTTCATCTTATTTTTATACTTATTTTTAATCTTATTTTTATACTTATATTTTATCTTATTTTTCATCTTATTTTTATACTTATTATTCATCTTATTTTTTTATCTTATTTTTATACTTTTTTTCATCTTATTTTATCTTATTTTTCATCTTATTTTTATACTTATTTTTAATCTTATATTTTATCTTATTTTTCATCTTATTTTTATACTTATTTTTCATCTTATATTTTATCTTATTTTTCATCTTATTTTTATACTTATTTTTCATCTTATATTTTATCTTATTTTTCATCTTATTTTTATACTTATTTTTAATCTTATATTTTATCTTATTTTTCATCTTATTTTTATACTTATTTTTCATCTTATATTTTATCTTATTTTTCATCTTATTTTTATACTTATTTTTCATCTTATATTTTATCTTATTTTTCATCTTATTTTTATACTTATTATTCATCTTATTTTTATGCTTATTTTTTATCTTATTTTTATACCTATTTTTCATCTTATTTTATACTTATTTCTCATCTTATTTTTATACTTATTTTTACACTTATTTTTCATCTTATCTTTCATCTTATTTTTATACTTATTTTTTATACTTATTTTTTAATCTTGTAGTTCATCTTATTTTTATTCTTAAATTTTATTTTATTTTTATACTTATTTATACTTATTTTTCATCTCATTTTTTATCTCATTTTTATACTTATTTTTCATCTTATTTTTTATCTTATGTTTGATCCTATTTTTATACTTATTTTTTATCTTATTTTTATACTTATTTTTTATCTATTTTTTATCTTATTTTTTATCTTATTTTTCATCTTATTTTTCATCTTATTTTTCATCTTATTTTTATACTTATTTTTTATCTTATTTTTATACTTATTTTTCATCTTATTTTCATCTTATTTTTACACTTATTTTTCATCTTATTTTTGTACTTATTTTTTATCTTCATTTTTATACTTATTTTTTATCTTATTTTTAATCTTATTTTTTCTTCGTATTTTTGATCTTATGTTAGATCCTATTTTTATACTTATTTTTTATCTTATTTTTCATCTTATTTTTTCTTATTATTTTTTATCTTATTTTTCATCTTATTTTTATACTTATTTATCATCTTATATTTTATCTTATTTTTAATCTTATTTTTATACTTATTTTTTATCATATTTTTTCTCTTATTTTTATACTTATTTTTCATCTTATTTTTATACTTATTATTCATCTTATTTTTTATCTTATTTTTATACTTATTTTTCATCTTATTTTTATACTTATTTCTCATCTTATTTTTATCTTATTTTTATACTTATTTCTCATCTTATTTTTCATCTTATTTTTATACTTATTTTTCATCTTATTTTTATACTTATTATTATCTTATTTTTCATCTTATTTTAATACTTATTTTTCATCTTATATTTTATCTTATTTTTCATCTTATTTTTATACTTATTATTCATCTTATGTTTTTATCTTATTTTTATACTTTTTTCATCTTATTTTTCATCTTATTTTTATACTTATTTTTCATCTTATTTTTATACTTATTTTTCATCTTATATTTTATCTTATTTTTCATCTTATTTTTATACTTATTATTCATCTTATTTTTTTATCTTATTTTTATACTTTTTTTATCTTATTTTTCATCTTATTTTTATACTTATTTTTCATCTTATTTTTATACTTATTTTTTATCTTATTTTTATACTTATTTTTCATCTTATTTTTATACTTATTTTTCATCTTATATTTTATCTTATTTTTCATCTTATTTTTATACTTATTATTCATCTTATTTTTTTATCTTATTTTTATACTTTTTTTCATCTTATTTTATCTTATTTTTCATCTTATTTTTATACTTATTTTTAATCTTATATTTTATCTTATTTTTAATCTTATTTTTATACTTATTATTCATTTTATTTTTTCATCTTATTTTTATACTTATTATTCATCTTATTTTTATGCTTATTTTTTATCTTATTTTTATACCTATTTTTCATCTTATTTTATACTTATTTCTCATCTTATTTTTATACTTATTTTTACACTTATTTTTCATCTTATCTTTCATCTTATTTTTATACTTATTTTTTATACTTATTTTTTAATCTTGTAGTTCATCTTATTTTTATTCTTAAATTTTATTTTATTTTTATACTTATTTATACTTATTTTTCATCTCATTTTTTATCTCATTTTTATACTTATTTTTCATCTTATTTTTTATCTTATGTTTGATCCTATTTTTATACTTATTTTTTATCTTATTTTTATACTTATTTTTTATCTATTTTTTATCTTATTTTTTATCTTATTTTTCATCTTATTTTTCATCTTATTTTTCATCTTATTTTTATACTTATTTTTTATCTTATTTTTATACTTATTTTTCATCTTATTTTCATCTTATTTTTACACTTATTTTTCATCTTATTTTTGTACTTATTTTTTATCTTCATTTTTATACTTATTTTTTATCTTATTTTTAATCTTATTTTTTCTTCGTATTTTTGATCTTATGTTAGATCCTATTTTTATACTTATTTTTTATCTTATTTTTCATCTTATTTTTTCTTATTATTTTTTATCTTATTTTTCATCTTATTTTTATACTTATTTATCATCTTATATTTTATCTTATTTTTAATCTTATTTTTATACTTATTTTTTATCATATTTTTTCTCTTATTTTTATACTTATTTTTCATCTTATTTTTATACTTATTATTCATCTTATTTTTTATCTTATTTTTATACTTATTTTTCATCTTATTTTTATACTTATTTCTCATCTTATTTTTATACTTATTATTATCTTATTTTTCATCTTATTTTAATACTTATTTTTCATCTTATATTTTATCTTATTTTTCATCTTATTTTTATACTTATTATTCATCTTATGTTTTTATCTTATTTTTATACTTTTTTCATCTTATTTTTCATCTTATTTTTATACTTATTTTTCATCTTATTTTTATACTTATTTTTCATCTTATATTTTATCTTATTTTTCATCTTATTTTTATACTTATTATTCATCTTATGTTTTTATCTTATTTTTATACTTTTTTCATCTTATTTTTTATCTTATTTTTATACTTATTTTTCATCTTATTTTCATCTTATTTTTACACTTATTTTTCATCTTATTTTTGTACTTATTTTTTATCTTCATTTTTATACTTATTTTTTATCTTATTTTTAATCTTATTTTTTCTTCGTATTTTTGATCTTATGTTAGATCCTATTTTTATACTTATTTTTTATCTTATTTTTCATCTTATTTTTTCTTATTATTTTTTATCTTATTTTTCATCTTATTTTTATACTTATTTATCATCTTATATTTTATCTTATTTTTAATCTTATTTTTATACTTATTTTTTATCATATTTTTTCTCTTATTTTTATACTTATTTTTCATCTTATTTTTATACTTATTATTCATCTTATTTTTTATCTTATTTTTATACTTATTTTTCATCTTATTTTTATACTTATTTCTCATCTTATTTTTATACTTATTATTATCTTATTTTTCATCTTATTTTAATACTTATTTTTCATCTTATATTTTATCTTATTTTTCATCTTATTTTTATACTTATTATTCATCTTATGTTTTTATCTTATTTTTATACTTTTTTCATCTTATTTTTCATCTTATTTTTATACTTATTTTTCATCTTATTTTTATACTTATTTTTCATCTTATATTTTATCTTATTTTTCATCTTATTTTTATACTTATTATTCATCTTATTTTTTTATCTTATTTTTATACTTTTTTTATCTTATTTTTCATCTTATTTTTATACTTATTTTTCATCTTATTTTTATACTTATTTTTTATCTTATTTTTATACTTATTTTTCATCTTATTTTTATACTTATTTTTCATCTTATATTTTATCTTATTTTTCATCTTATTTTTATACTTATTATTCATCTTATTTTTTTATCTTATTTTTATACTTTTTTTCATCTTATTTTATCTTATTTTTCATCTTATTTTTATACTTATTTTTAATCTTATATTTTATCTTATTTTTAATCTTATTTTTATACTTATTATTCATTTTATTTTTTCATCTTATTTTTATACTTATTTTTCATCTTATTTTTAACTTATTTTTATACTTATTTTTATACTTATTTTTCATCTTATTTTTATACTTATTTTTTATCTTATTTTTATACTTATTTTTCATCTTATTTTTATACTTATTTCTCATCTTATTTTTCATCTTATTTTTATACTTATTTTTACACTTATTTTTCATCTTATTTTTATACTTATTTTTCATCTTATTTTTATACTTATTTTTTATCTTATTTTTATACTTATTTTTCATCTTATTTTTAAACTTATTTCTCATCTTATTTTTCATCTTATTTTTATGCTTATTTTTCATCTTATTTTTATACTTATTTTTTATCTTATTTTTATACATATTTTTCATCTTATTTTATACTTATTTCTTATCTTATTTTTATACTTATTTTTCATCTTATTTTTAAACTTATTTCTCATCTTATTTTTCATCTTATTTTTATACTTATTTTTACACTTATTTTTCATCTTATTTTTATGCTTATTTTTCATCTTATTTTTATACTTATTTTTTATCTTATTTTTATACATATTTTTCATCTTATTTTATACTTATTTCTTATCTTATTTTTATACTTATTTTTCATCTTATTTTTAAACTTATTTCTCATCTTATTTTTCATCTTATTTTTATACTTATTTTTACACTTATTTTTCATCTTATTTTTATGCTTATTTTTCATCTTATTTTTATACTTATTTTTTATCTTATTTTTATACATATTTTTCATCTTATTTTATACTTATTTCTCATCTTATTTTTATACTTATTTTTACACTTATTTTTCATCTTATCTTTCATCTTATTTTTATACTTATTTTTACACTTATTTTTCATCTTATTTTTATGCTTATTTTTCATCTTATTTTTATACTTATTTTTTATCTTATTTTTATACCTATTTTTCATCTTATTTTATACTTATTTCTCATCTTATTTTTATACTTATTTTTACACTTATTTTTCATCTTATCTTTCATCTTATTTTTATACTTATTTTTTATACTTATTTTTTAATCTTGTAGTTCATCTTATTTTTATTCTTAAATTTTATTTTATTTTTATACTTATTTATACTTATTTTTCATCTCATTTTTTATCTCATTTTTATACTTATTTTTCATCTTATTTTTTATCTTATGTTTGATCCTATTTTTATACTTATTTTTTATCTTATTTTTATACTTATTTTTTATCTATTTTTTATCTTATTTTTTATCTTATTTTTCATCTTATTTTTCATCTTATTTTTCATCTTATTTTTATACTTATTTTTTATCTTATTTTTATACTTATTTTTCATCTTATTTTCATCTTATTTTTACACTTATTTTTCATCTTATTTTTGTACTTATTTTTTATCTTCATTTTTATACTTATTTTTTATCTTATTTTTAATCTTATTTTTTCTTCGTATTTTTGATCTTATGTTAGATCCTATTTTTATACTTATTTTTTATCTTATTTTTCATCTTATTTTTTCTTATTATTTTTTATCTTATTTTTCATCTTATTTTTATACTTATTTATCATCTTATATTTTATCTTATTTTTAATCTTATTTTTATACTTATTTTTTATCATATTTTTTCTCTTATTTTTATACTTATTTTTCATCTTATTTTTATACTTATTATTCATCTTATTTTTTATCTTATTTTTATACTTATTTTTCATCTTATTTTTATACTTATTTCTCATCTTATTTTTATCTTATTTTTATACTTATTTCTCATCTTATTTTTCATCTTATTTTTATACTTATTTTTCATCTTATTTTTATACTTATTATTATCTTATTTTTCATCTTATTTTTATACTTATTTTTCATCTTATATTTTATCTTATTTTTCATCTTATTTTTATACTTATTATTCATCTTATGTTTTTATCTTATTTTTATACTTTTTTCATCTTATTTTTCATCTTATTTTTATACTTATTTTTCATCTTATTTTTATACTTATTTTTCATCTTATATTTTATCTTATTTTTCATCTTATTTTTATACTTATTATTCATCTTATTTTTTTATCTTATTTTTATACTTTTTTTATCTTATTTTTCATCTTATTTTTATACTTATTTTTCATCTAATTTTTTATCTTATTTTTATACTTATTTTTCATCTTATTTTTATACTTTTTTTCATCTTATTTTTCATCTTATTTTTATACTTATTTTTCATCTTATATTTTATCTTATTTTTCATCTTATTTTTATACTTATTATTCATCTTATTTTTTTATCTTATTTTTATACTTTTTTTCATCTTATTTTTCATCTTATTTTTATACTTATTTTTCATCTTATTTTTATACTTATTTTTAATCTTATATTTTATCTTATTTTTAATCTTATTTTATACTTATTTTTCATCTTATTTTTTCATCTTATTTTTATACTTATTTTTCATCTTATTTTTTAACTTATTTTTATACTTTTTTTCATCTTATTTTTCATCTTATTTTTATACTTATTTTTAATCTTATATTTTATCTTATTTTTATACTTATTTTTCATCTTATATTTTATCTTATTTTTCATCTTATTTTTATACTTATTTTTCATCTTATATTTTATCTTATTTTTCATCTTATTTTTATACTTATTATTCATCTTATTTTTTTATCTTATTTTTATACTTTTTTTCATCTTATTTTATCTTATTTTTCATCTTATTTTTATACTTATTTTTCATCTTATATTTTATCTTATTTTTCATCTTATTTTTATACTTATTATTCATCTTATTTTTTTATCTTATTTTTATACTTTTTTTCATCTTATTTTATCTTATTTTTCATCTTATTTTTATACTTATTTTTCATCTTATTTTTATACTTATTATTCATCTTATTTTTTTATCTTATTTTTATACTTTTTTTCATCTTATTTTATCTTATTTTTCATCTTATTTTTATACTTATTTTTAATCTTATATTTTATCTTATTTTTCATCTTATTTTTATACTTATTTTTCATCTTATATTTTATCTTATTTTTCATCTTATTTTTATACTTATTTTTCATCTTATATTTTATCTTATTTTTCATCTTATTTTTATACTTATTATTCATCTTATTTTTTTATCTTATTTTTATACTTTTTTTCATCTTATTTTATCTTCTTTTTCATCTTATTTTTATACTTATTTTTAATCTTATTTTTATACTTATATTTTATCTTATTTTTCATCTTATTTTTATACTTATTATTCATCTTATTTTTTTATCTTATTTTTATACTTTTTTTCATCTTATTTTATCTTATTTTTCATCTTATTTTTATACTTATTTTTAATCTTATATTTTATCTTATTTTTCATCTTATTTTTATACTTATTTTTCATCTTATATTTTATCTTATTTTTCATCTTATTTTTATACTTATTTTTCATCTTATATTTTATCTTATTTTTCATCTTATTTTTATACTTATTATTCATCTTATTTTTATGCTTATTTTTCATCTTATTTTTATACTTATTTTTTATCTTATTTTTATACATATTTTTCATCTTATTTTATACTTATTTCTCATCTTATTTTTATACTTATTTTTACACTTATTTTTCATCTTATCTTTCATCTTATTTTTATACTTATTTTTTATACTTATTTTTTAATCTTGTAGTTCATCTTATTTTTATTCTTAAATTTTATTTTATTTTTATACTTATTTATACTTATTTTTCATCTCATTTTTTATCTCATTTTTATACTTATTTTTCATCTTATTTTTTATCTTATGTTTGATCCTATTTTTATACTTATTTTTTATCTTATTTTTATACTTATTTTTTATCTATTTTTTATCTTATTTTTTATCTTATTTTTCATCTTATTTTTCATCTTATTTTTCATCTTATTTTTATACTTATTTTTTATCTTATTTTTATACTTATTTTTCATCTTATTTTCATCTTATTTTTACACTTATTTTTCATCTTATTTTTGTACTTATTTTTTATCTTCATTTTTATACTTATTTTTTATCTTATTTTTAATCTTATTTTTTCTTCGTATTTTTGATCTTATGTTAGATCCTATTTTTATACTTATTTTTTATCTTATTTTTCATCTTATTTTTTCTTATTATTTTTTATCTTATTTTTCATCTTATTTTTATACTTATTTATCATCTTATATTTTATCTTATTTTTAATCTTATTTTTATACTTATTTTTTATCATATTTTTTCTCTTATTTTTATACTTATTTTTCATCTTATTTTTATACTTATTATTCATCTTATTTTTTATCTTATTTTTATACTTATTTTTCATCTTATTTTTATACTTATTTCTCATCTTATTTTTATCTTATTTTTATACTTATTTCTCATCTTATTTTTCATCTTATTTTTATAATTATTTTTCATCTTATTTTTATACTTATTATTATCTTATTTTTCATCTTATTTTAATACTTATTTTTCATCTTATATTTTATCTTATTTTTCATCTTATTTTTATACTTATTATTCATCTTATGTTTTTATCTTATTTTTATACTTTTTTCATCTTATTTTTCATCTTATTTTTATACTTATTTTTCATCTTATTTTTATACTTATTTTTCATCTTATATTTTATCTTATTTTTCATCTTATTTTTATACTTATTATTCATCTTATTTTTTTATCTTATTTTTATACTTTTTTTATCTTATTTTTCATCTTATTTTTATACTTATTTTTCATCTTATTTTTATACTTATTTTTTATCTTATTTTTATACTTATTTTTCATCTTATTTTTATACTTATTTTTCATCTTATATTTTATCTTATTTTTCATCTTATTTTTATACTTATTATTCATCTTATTTTTTTATCTTATTTTTATACTTTTTTTCATCTTATTTTATCTTATTTTTCATCTTATTTTTATACTTATTTTTAATCTTATATTTTATCTTATTTTTAATCTTATTTTTATACTTATTATTCATTTTATTTTTTCATCTTATTTTTATACTTATTTTTCATCTTATTTTTTAACTTATTTTTATACTTATTTTTATACTTATTTTTCATCTTATTTTTATACTTATTTTTTATCTTATTTTTATACTTATTTTTCATCTTATTTTTATACTTATTTCTCATCTTATTTTTCATCTTATTTTTATACTTATTTTTACACTTATTTTTCATCTTATTTTTATACTTATTTTTCATCTTATTTTTATACTTATTTTTTATCTTATTTTTATACTTATTTTTCATCTTATTTTTAAACTTATTTCTCATCTTATTTTTCATCTTATTTTTATGCTTATTTTTCATCTTATTTTTATACTTATTTTTTATCTTATTTTTATACATATTTTTCATCTTATTTTATACTTATTTCTTATCTTATTTTTATACTTATTTTTCATCTTATTTTTAAACTTATTTCTCATCTTATTTTTCATCTTATTTTTATACTTATTTTTACACTTATTTTTCATCTTATTTTTATGCTTATTTTTCATCTTATTTTTATACTTATTTTTTATCTTATTTTTATACATATTTTTCATCTTATTTTATACTTATTTCTTATCTTATTTTTATACTTATTTTTCATCTTATTTTTAAACTTATTTCTCATCTTATTTTTCATCTTATTTTTATACTTATTTTTACACTTATTTTTCATCTTATTTTTATGCTTATTTTTCATCTTATTTTTATACTTATTTTTTATATTATTTTTATACATATTTTTCATCTTATTTTATACTTATTTCTCATCTTATTTTTATACTTATTTTTACACTTATTTTTCATCTTATCTTTCATCTTATTTTTATACTTATTTTTACACTTATTTTTCATCTTATTTTTATGCTTATTTTTCATCTTATTTTTATACTTATTTTTTATCTTATTTTTATACATATTTTTCATCTTATTTTATACTTATTTCTCATCTTATTTTTATACTTATTTTTACACTTATTTTTCATCTTATCTTTCATCTTATTTTTATACTTATTTTTTATACTTATTTTTTAATCTTGTAGTTCATCTTATTTTTATTCTTAAATTTTATTTTATTTTTATACTTATTTATACTTATTTTTCATCTCATTTTTTATCTCATTTTTATACTTATTTTTCATCTTATTTTTTATCTTATGTTTGATCCTATTTTTATACTTATTTTTTATCTTATTTTTATACTTATTTTTTATCTATTTTTTATCTTATTTTTTATCTTATTTTTCATCTTATTTTTCATCTTATTTTTCATCTTATTTTTATACTTATTTTTTATCTTATTTTTATACTTATTTTTCATCTTATTTTCATCTTATTTTTACACTTATTTTTCATCTTATTTTTGTACTTATTTTTTATCTTCATTTTTATACTTATTTTTTATCTTATTTTTAATCTTATTTTTTCTTCGTATTTTTGATCTTATGTTAGATCCTATTTTTATACTTATTTTTTATCTTATTTTTCATCTTATTTTTTCTTATTATTTTTTATCTTATTTTTCATCTTATTTTTATACTTATTTATCATCTTATATTTTATCTTATTTTTAATCTTATTTTTATACTTATTTTTTATCATATTTTTTCTCTTATTTTTATACTTATTTTTCATCTTATTTTTATACTTATTATTCATCTTATTTTTTATCTTATTTTTATACTTATTTTTCATCTTATTTTTATACTTATTTTTATACTTATTTCTCATCTTATTTTCCATCTTATTTTTATACTTATTTTTCATCTTATTTTTATACTTATTATTATCTTATTTTTCATCTTATTTTTATACTTATTTTTCATCTTATATTTTATCTTATTTTTCATCTTATTTTTATACTTATTATTCATCTTATGTTTTTATCTTATTTTTATACTTTTTTCATCTTATTTTTCATCTTATTTTTATACTTATTTTTCATCTTATTTTTATACTTATTTATCATCTTATATTTTATCTTATTTTTCATCTTATTTTTATACTTATTATTCATCTTATTTTTTTATCTTATTTTTATACTTTTTTTATCTTATTTTTCATCTTATTTTTATACTTATTTTTCATCTAATTTTTTATCTTATTTTTATACTTATTTTTCATCTTATTTTTATACTTTTTTTCATCTTATTTTTCATCTTATTTTTATACTTATTTTTCATCTTATATTTTATCTTATTTTTCATCTTATTTTTATACTTATTATTCATCTTATTTTTTTATCTTATTTTTATACTTTTTTTCATCTTATTTTTCATCTTATTTTTATACTTATTTTTCATCTTATTTTTATACTTATTTTTAATCTTATATTTTATCTTATTTTTAATCTTATTTTATACTTATTTTTCATCTTATTTTTTCATCTTATTTTTATACTTATTTTTCATCTTATTTTTTAACTTATTTTTATACTTTTTTTAATCTTATATTTTATCTTATTTTTCATATTATTTTTATACTTATTATTCATCTTATAATTTATCTTATTTTTCATCTTATTTTCCATCTTATTTTTTATCTTATTTTTCATCTTATTTTTATACTTATTTTTCATCTTATATTTTATCTTATTTTTCATCTTATTTTTATACTTATTATTCATCTTATTTTTTTATCTTATTTTTATACTTTTTTTATCTTATTTTTCATCTTATTTTTATACTTATTTTTCATCTAATTTTTTATCTTATTTTTATACTTTTTTTCATCTTATTTTTCATCTTATTTTTATACTTATTATTCATCTTATTTTTTTATCTTATTTTTATACTTTTTTTCATCTTATTTTTCATCTTATTTTTATACTTATTATTCATCTTATTTTTTTATCTTATTTTTATACTTTTTTTCATCTTATTTTTCATCTTATTTTTATACTTATTTTTCATCTTATTTTTATACTTATTTTTTATCTTATTTTTATACTTATTTTTCATCTTATTTTTATACTTATTTTTCATCTTATATTTTATCTTATTTTTCATATTATTTTTATACTTATTATTCATCTTATAATTTATCTTATTTTTCATCTTATTTTCCATCTTATTTTTTATCTTATTTTTCATCTTATTTTTATACTTATTTTTCATCTTATATTTTATCTTATTTTTCATCTTATTTTTATACTTATTATTCATCTTATTTTTTTATCTTATTTTTATACTTTTTTTCATCTTATTTTATCTTATTTTTCATCTTATTTTTATACTTATTTTTAATCTTATATTTTATCTTATTTTTAATCTTATTTTTATACTTATTATTCATTTTATTTTTTCATCTTATTTTTATACTTATTTTTCATCTTATTTTTTAACTTATTTTTATACTTATTTTTATACTTATTTTTCATCTTATTTTTTAACTTATTTTTATACTTATTTTTATACTTATTTTTCATCTTATTTTTATACTTATTTTTTATCTTATTTTTATACTTATTTTTCATCTTATTTTTATACTTATTTCTCATCTTATTTTTCATCTTATTTTTATACTTATTTTTACACTTATTTTTCATCTTATTTTTATACTTATTTTTCATCTTATTTTTATACTTATTTTTCATCTTATTTTTATACTTATTTTTCATCTTATTTTTAAACTTATTTCTCATCTTATTTTTCATCTTATTTTTATGCTTATTTTTCATCTTATTTTTATACTTATTTTTTATCTTATTTTTATACATATTTTTCATCTTATTTTATACTTATTTCTCATCTTATTTTTATACTTATTTTTCATCTTATTTTTAAACTTATTTCTCATCTTATTTTTCATCTTATTTTTATACTTATTTTTACACTTATTTTTCATCTTATTTTTATGCTTATTTTTCATCTTATTTTTATACTTATTTTTTATCTTATTTTTATACATATTTTTCATCTTATTTTATACTTATTTCTCATCTTATTTTTATACTTATTTTTCATCTTATCTTTCATCTTATTTTTATACTTATTTTTTATACTTATTTTTTAATCTTGTAGTTCATCTTATTTTTATTCTTAAATTTTATTTTATTTTTATACTTATTTATACTTATTTTTCATCTCATTTTTTATCTCATTTTTATACTTATTTTTCATCTTATTTTTTATCTTATGTTTGATCCTATTTTTATACTTATTTTTTATCTTATTTTTATACTTATTTTTTATCTATTTTTTATCTTATTTTTATACTTATTTTTCATCTTATTTTTCATCTTATTTTTCATCTTATTTTTATACTTATTTTTTATCTTATTTTTATACTTATTTTTCATCTTATTTTCATCTTATTTTTACACTTATTTTTCATCTTATTTTTGTACTTATTTTTTATCTTCATTTTTATACTTATTTTTTATCTTATTTTTAATCTTATTTTTTCTTCGTATTTTTGATCTTATGTTAGATCCTATTTTTATACTTATTTTTTATCTTATTTTTCATCTTATTTTTTCTTATTATTTTTTATCTTATTTTTCATCTTATTTTTATACTTATTTATCATCTTATATTTTATCTTATTTTTAATCTTATTTTTATACTTATTTTTTATCATATTTTTTCTCTTATTTTTATACTTATTTTTCATCTTATTTTTATACTTATTATTCATCTTATTTTTTATCTTATTTTTATACTTATTTTTCATCTTATTTTTATACTTATTTCTCATCTTATTTTTATACTTATTTCTCATCTTATTTTTCATCTTATTTTTATACTTATTTTTCATCTTATTTTTATACTTATTATTATCTTATTTTTCATCTTATTTTTATACTTATTTTTCATCTTATATTTTATCTTATTTTTCATCTTATTTTTATACTTATTATTCATCTTATGTTTTTATCTTATTTTTATACTTTTTTCATCTTATTTTTCATCTTATTTTTATACTTATTTTTCATCTTATTTTTATGCTTATTTTTCATCTTATTTTTATACTTATTTTTTATCTTATTTTTATACATATTTTTCATCTTATTTTATACTTATTTCTTATCTTATTTTTATACTTATTTTTCATCTTATTTTTAAACTTATTTCTCATCTTATTTTTCATCTTATTTTTATACTTATTTTTACACTTATTTTTCATCTTATTTTTATGCTTATTTTTCATCTTATTTTTATACTTATTTTTTATATTATTTTTATACATATTTTTCATCTTATTTTATACTTATTTCTCATCTTATTTTTATACTTATTTTTACACTTATTTTTCATCTTATCTTTCATCTTATTTTTATACTTATTTTTACACTTATTTTTCATCTTATTTTTATGCTTATTTTTCATCTTATTTTTATACTTATTTTTTATCTTATTTTTATACATATTTTTCATCTTATTTTATACTTATTTCTCATCTTATTTTTATACTTATTTTTACACTTATTTTTCATCTTATCTTTCATCTTATTTTTATACTTATTTTTTTTACTTATTTTTTAATCTTGTAGTTCATCTTATTTTTATTCTTAAATTTTATTTTATTTTTATACTTATTTATACTTATTTTTCATCTCATTTTTTATCTCATTTTTATACTTATTTTTCATCTTATTTTTTATCTTATGTTTGATCCTATTTTTATACTTATTTTTTATCTTATTTTTATACTTATTTTTTATCTATTTTTTATCTTATTTTTTATCTTATTTTTCATCTTATTTTTCATCTTATTTTTCATCTTATTTTTATACTTATTTTTTATCTTATTTTTATACTTATTTTTCATCTTATTTTCATCTTATTTTTACACTTATTTTTCATCTTATTTTTGTACTTATTTTTTATCTTCATTTTTATACTTATTTTTTATCTTATTTTTAATCTTATTTTTTCTTCGTATTTTTGATCTTATGTTAGATCCTATTTTTATACTTATTTTTTATCTTATTTTTCATCTTATTTTTTCTTATTATTTTTTATCTTATTTTTCATCTTATTTTTATACTTATTTATCATCTTATATTTTATCTTATTTTTAATCTTATTTTTATACTTATTTTTTATCATATTTTTTCTCTTATTTTTATACTTATTTTTCATCTTATTTTTATACTTATTATTCATCTTATTTTTTATCTTATTTTTATACTTATTTTTCATCTTATTTTTATACTTATTTCTCATCTTATTTTTATCTTATTTTTATACTTATTTCTCATCTTATTTTCCATCTTATTTTTATACTTATTTTTCATCTTATTTTTATACTTATTTTTCATCTTATATTTTATCTTATTTTTCATCTTATTTTTATACTTATTATTCATCTTATGTTTTTATCTTATTTTTATACTTTTTTCATCTTATTTTTCATCTTATTTTTATACTTATTTTTCATCTTATTTTTATACTTATTTTTCATCTTATATTTTATCTTATTTTTCATCTTATTTTTATACTTATTATTCATCTTATTTTTTTATCTTATTTTTATACTTTTTTTATCTTATTTTTCATCTTATTTTTATACTTATTTTTCATCTAATTTTTTATCTTATTTTTATACTTATTTTTCATCTTATTTTTATACTTTTTTTCATCTTATTTTTCATCTTATTTTTATACTTATTTTTCATCTTATATTTTATCTTATTTTTCATCTTATTTTTATACTTATTATTCATCTTATTTTTTTATCTTATTTTTATACTTTTT